>JAGWCC010001253.1:0-40508 GCA_022651775.1 Drusus annulatus
TTTGTTAAAATTGAAATTAACTTTGAAGCAATAATATACGAGTATATATATTTTTTCGTAAGAAGCAATTACATGGTGATTAGATATTATATTAAAAAAAAGAAAAAACTTTGTTTTAAAACTACAAAATTTATTATGATGAAGACCAACCGGTTTCGCTTGGATCAAGTTTCGTTAGGGCACATAAAATAATTATAGAAAAATACAGAGTTAACAGGTATATATATATATGGGTACAAAAAAAATTAATCCCATCAATTTTCAACTCTACCCTCATTTGACGCAACGAATCACTTGTTTTATTCTCTAAATCACCCATTTAATTATTATTATGTATCCAATTAGCTTGTTTTCCAATAATAATGTAATATGTCCCTTTCATATATAAATTCAACATAGTATCTTTGTCTGCCTCTAACATTACAACATTATATTTCCATTATTTACACTTGTTTATTTACCAATTCTTTGTAATATATATTTAGTACTTTCAATTGTTGCCTCCCTCTAATATATGCTCTCTCTCTTCCTTCTTTGTATTATATACTGTCTGGCTCTATCATTAATTTGTGCCTGTTAACTCTATTTTTTTTAATGCTCTGACGAAGCTTGATCCAAGCGAAACCGGTTGGCCTTCATCATTATATTTTTTGTTTGTTTTAAAATAAAGTATTCTTTTGTTATTAACTTATTTATTATTAAATAAAATTAATAATCTAAGACATAAATATGAAACAGAAAAAAGTCAGACACTAAAAATGGTCATGTCATATATCGGTTGTGACCATTGTTCTTTTTAGTTTTTGCCTTTTTTCTGTTTCATGGTTGTGTTTTAGATTATCGATATTATTAAAATATTGAATATGTTTGGTTTTCCATATGAGTTACTTAAGTAAAGACTTAACTTAAAAGGGTCAATTCGTCAATTGGGTGTTAATTAAGAGCTTTCAATGACCAGTAGCTATGCAGTCGGTTCCATTGGCAGTCATCATTTAATGTCAAAAACACAACAGTAAGGCACAATACAACATTATTAGTAATAACGGCCTACGCGGTCGAGTGATAAGACGCTCGACTACGAATCGAGAGGTCACGGGCTCACACCCCGTCGTGGGCAATTAATTTTATTAAATTAATATGTGGCATAACATATTTAATTAATATAAAAGAATACATAGTATATTTGCGGCACTTTCCAGAGACCACTATTCGGAATCGAAACGTTGCTTAAAATGGTTTAAGCTGCGTTTAGTAACCAGATCTGAATAGCCAGGTACTTTACAATCTTTCTCTTTCCCATCTCCTTCCCCTCCCAACTACCTTCAGCCTCATAACATACCCCCTCGGAGATGCCATAGTCTCACTGGCTCTAGACGGTTGGGAGCAGTTGGGACGCTTGTGCGGTATTCACTATATGAAAAAAATATATGAAATTTGATAATTCACACTTTAAATTAACAGTTCCCTTTGAAAAGTAAAGTTGGCAGCACTTTCGTTTGTAACTAGTACGTGGATGCCTCCGCAGCAAGTGTACGGTATTAACGCTATAATATCAGATATTGGCTTACTACAGAATTGCGTCATTTATTGTGCGCTACATTAACGCCAGCAAAACAAGCAACCCCATGAAACGCGTTTATCGATTTTTCGACAAGCAATATATTTAATTTACGACATTTTATCTTGGAAACACACCACAATTGCACGCACCTGCTGGCCGCTAGATGGCATTTAGTATCGCAATACATGTCGCAGTAATTTTATAACAAGCGAGCGTTAGTTCTGTGTCTTACGTGGCACATTCGATTTCGAGGCAGTGTAATACAAAGTCCCAAAAGCTTATATAAAGCGTATTATTTTACTGAGTTGAGGTAATAACGGAAAATATATGTTTTTTAATAATATTTAAACCAAAATTATTAATTTCATTATGATTGTTAATAAACCACATTGGAAAAAATGTTTTCTATAATTATACTTTTAACCTTTTGCCATACTCGTATGCAGTCGAGTGGTTCTGACGCTTGAGAGTTTGCAGGTTCAAATCCCAACGTGCGAAAACACAATTTTTTTTTAATAAACTAACGTGTACTCGGCATGTTTTGCAATGCCACTCAAAGAAAGATTTAATAAATGATAATCTTAAGTAGGTATCTTAAAAAAAAAAAAATCATATGAATACCGCACAAGAGTCTCAACTGCTCCCAACCGTCTAGAGCCAGTGAGACTATGGCATCCCCAAATGGGGTATGTTGTGTGGCTGAAGGTAGTGGGGAGGGGAAGGAGATAGGGAAGAGGAAGGTTAGGAAGTACCTGGATATTCAGATCTCGTCACCAAACACGGCTGAAGCCATTTCAAGCAACGTTTCGATTCTGAATGGTGGTCTTTCACCAGGGCGATACTACGAGTATCGATCACTCTGGAACGTACCGCAAATATACTTTTTTTTATTATTTTTATATGAATTAAATGCGTTATGGCACATATTAAATAAAAGTTATTGGCGCACGCCGGGTTTGAACCCGCGACCTTTGGATTCGTAGTCGAGCGTCTTACCACTCAATCACGGAGGCCGTCAATCTTATTGGGTTTTCCATCTGTGGCCAACCAGAGTGGTATATATATGTACTAAACTAAATAGAAAATTGCTGTTCTACATATTAATTTTAAAACGTTTTATCAAAAGTTTCAAATGTTAGATTTAAGTTAAACTACTCTCTAAAACTTTACGTCACTAATAAAAACCAACTGTGCTATTTTCAGCGAGATTGGTAGAGTAATTTTCGAGAGATTTGAAAACAAACAGACAAAATAACGAACATACAAATAGACAAACATTCATTTTTATACAAAGATATTAATGTTATTTCACATTTAACTAATATATAGTAAATTTGCGGCACGTTCCTGAACGGTAAATACTCTAAGTAACACCCTGGAAAAAGACCACCATTCTTGTTTGATGTCCAGATCTGAATAGCTAGGTATGTTGTAACCTTCATATGATTCATTTAATTTTTCTCCCCACTACCTTCAGCCTCAAAACATACTCCGATTAAGGATGCCATAGTCTCACTGGCTCTAGACGGTTGGGAGTAGTTGGGACTCTTATGCGGTATTCACTGTAAAAAAAAACGATAATTCAATTATTAATTTAACAGTTCCCTTTGAAAAGTAAGGATGGCAGCACATTCGTGTGTAACTAACTAAAAAAAACTACGCTGTAGCGGACTATGTTTTTATCTTAGAGTACATAAAGTGGTACCTATCCAAGGCAGTGTAGTCAGTTTTTGATGATTTTCAATGACGGACTCGGCAGACCTGGGCGTGGCTAAAACTAAGACTAGGGTATTCATACATTTATTCATAGCGCATATCGACATAATGTTTTTGTTTATTCGTATAACCACTTTTTCACAGTATTTTTATCAACAAAAATATAGCATATAACCTAAAGAACCGTTTAGTTGTGTCGAGTTGAGTGGCATAATAAAAAATGTGGGCGGAGTCCCGCGGTGACCCAGGAGACCAAGATCATCGTTACAGTACATAGAAGCGGTGTATTACATTTGTTGTCACTTTTTCTCTTATGGTGTACGCTTATCTTATCTGATGATTAGCGCCCCTTGATTTTTTACCGGTACCCCTTCAAATAATCACGTCCATTAACCACTGACTCTCGGCCCGTTTCAGCATTTGATCTAATCGTGATCAGATGTCAAACATTACAGTACTTGAATATCAATAAAATTTTAAATAAAAGCAACTTTGTTTTGACACTACTTTATTGGATACATATATACATAAACCAACCGGTTTCGGCTCTACCTGAACCTTCTTCGGGGCTAAACAAATATGTATTAAAGATATTTAATACATATTTGTTCAGCCGTAAAGAAGTTTCAACTAGAGCCGAAACCGGTTGGTTTATGTATATATGTGTCCATTAAAGTGGTGTCAAAACAAAGTTACTTTTATTCAAAATTTAATTTTGTCTTTCCACAAAGTGAGTGCTGCATGTCAAAGTTGAATATCAATGTTTTAGGTGCTAACATATTAACTGTCCTCAATCTTATTTCCTTTTCTTTGATTTGACAAATGTGTTAATATGAATTCATATGTTTCATCTGAATTTTTACACTCTTAGCTCCTGATAAATTGTTTTTTAATCTGTTGATGTACACATACACTGTTATACCCATTTCTGAACCTTTTCTCTCGTGATTCATGATAACGATCATGATTTTAGATAGTTTTAATTTGTATACAATTTATGTATTATTTTCTCCTTGTTAGTTAATCTTATTAGCATAATTAATTTGGCATGAAGCGCACTTGAGGTGAAATATCATAAAACTACGCTATATAAGTTCACTGTTATATTACAGTTAGGTTGTCACTGAGGCCTACATTTTTAAAATATGTGGAATAACCCCATTCACCATATAACGCTGTCTTGGCACACACTCCTTGCTTCATTCACATTCATACATCGTCTCATACATACTCTTCTGTTATTCTGACTCTTCACATGACCCGATTCAAGTATTTGATTTACTTGATCGTGCTATGTCTATCTCGGGCGTCCTCGACTTCTTCTTCAATTCACTTTCCCATCATATATTCTTTTCACGCTCCTTTCTTCATTAATTCGCTCTACATGCCAGATCTAAGCGTCCCTTTCTTGATTCTATTCAGTCCGCTCATATCGGTCTTACATTCTTTCCGGATATACAGTCGATATATTATATTATTAAATACCTATTTAGCTGAGTTTTTCGCTTTCTGTTTTTAAAGCTGTGCAACAAGATAATTTTAATATCTCAAATGTCACAGCAGAAGAGTTTTTGACATCTGTGAATGTAAATAAGTAGGTACATAACTGTAGTTCTTTATTTAAAAATCCACATTACTAGTTCTTTTAAAAAGAGCTCACTGAGTTACCTGAGTCGACAAAAAGCAAAAAAAAAGTCACAAACTTGTGTCGCTGGAGACAAGCCTTCACTCAAGTGTTGAATATATTTTAGATGGCTGAAGGGACACAAAAGCGAGCAGAATCAAACGAGAGTCAGATAATTCGACGCAGAAAAAAAAACTGATAAAAACTGCATATTTAACTCGTTATTGAACAAAGTGTCGCTTAAGTTTTTTTGCCTTTTGAAGATATCTACTCCTCTATTATATTTATTGTTCCTAGGATACCAGCTTTTTCTCCAGGAACTTTCACGTACTTACGTTATAATACCTCTACATACATATATATATTATTGAAAATAAATTAAATAATTACTTTGTATGAGACCACGGATATTATTTTATTTTTTAGTTTTCACTTGGCCTAAACATTATCAGGGTACAAAATTGAACTAAACAAAAAATACAAAGTTTGCGGTCATATATACATACAGATGGAGAACAAAATATAAAATAAAATAAGAAAAGAATGAGAAAACAACAAAATAATATTTAAATTATTAATTTAACAGAGAGTGATCGACAGATGATATGAATGAAAATAAACAAAATGTCAACTGAGAAGATGAGTTTACAAGAAATATTCCTGATTTCGGTCGGTCATATTTTTTTAAATAATACCCGTGGTCTTATACAAAGTTATTTTGTTCATTTCTTTGAATATGTCAAAATACAAAGTGATTGCGTTCTACGAAAATATATGATAATAAGCTGTAGAATTTAAGGTTTAAAAAACTCCGACAGATACTTTCCTCGTGTTTGTTAAATTCCTCCCGAATATACGGAATCGCTCCCTCGCCGATGCCTCCGCTCGATACCGAGGAAAACACTAATAAATTTTAAGTAAGATACGGCTTCATTAGATTTATTTTGAATTCCAGGCACCTATGATTATACAGCCCCGGCAAACAAGCCTTTAACTAAATCTTAAAAAAAACTAATTTGTTTGCTGTAAGAAACAGAAGGTTTCTCGAGGCAGTGGGACATGAATGATTCATCGCGGAGCCCTGAACGGCTCCCAGGAGCGCGAGCATTGAAGGAGGAAGCCACTCAGTATTCCGTACGACAGAATTAACCTCATCTTTTTACGTACAGCCTGCAACTTCGGGTCTTTAATATAACCTATTTGGATTGTACGTGAGACGCAACCTTTCCCAAGGTGGCAGTTTCCACTTCGTTAAGGCACTGCTAGTCTTCTTCCCTTCGATTCTTGATCTTCCCGACTTCGTATCGCTCGCACGGATGGGATGAGATTATTGTTTAATTTATCATCTGTAATTTTACAAGGTGAGTGGATACATTGTGTGGGCGATAGGAATTTTGCTCACGCGCTAAAAGGAAGAGTACTTTCGGAGCGACGGACATTAAAATCGTTAAAATTACCATGTTTTTTTCTTGAAAATTTAAGGTTTTTTATAATGAACACCGTACAAGAGTCCCAACTGTTCCCAACCGTCTAGAGCCAGAGAGACTATGTCATCCCCAAGTGGGGTATGTTGTGAGGCTGAAAATAGTGGGAAGGAGATAGGGAAGATGAAGGTTGGGAAGTACCTGGCTATTCAGATCTGGTCACCAAACACGGCTGAAGCCATTTCAAGCAACTTTACTATTCTGCATGGTAGTCTTTCACCAGGGCGATACATTATCTACCACTCTGCAACGTGCCGCAAATACATTAGGAATTATTTTATATGAATTAAATGTGTTATGACACATTAATTAGATGAATTCAATTTAAAATTAAATCACCTTCTCAGTTGACGTTTCGCCTCTTTCGTTTCATATTATCGTCTCTTTCTCTCTATTCCTTTGTAATAATTTAAATATTATTCTTTTGTTTTCTTACTGTTCTCTTATTTTATTTTATATCGTGTTCTCCCTCTGTATGTACGAGTATATATAAACCGCACACTCTGTATTTTTTTTTAGTTTAATGTTGTACCCGGATGATGCTAAGGTTAAGCGAAACAGGTCGGTCATAGTAAATAAAATAAAACTGGTCTTATACAAAGTTATCAAACTTTTATTCTTAAATCTAGTTTTTAAAATGATTCTTTCGGCCTCCCACATATTTCTCAAACCGTCTTGTCTCTGACCTAACTTTGTTTTTCTTTCCGGATTAAATAAGTCAACGTTGCATTCCAGCGGTGATTCGTTGGCCGTGTTTAGTGCCCAGCTCTGTTGTGCTACCGTTCATTCTTGCCGTGCATATTCAGAAAGTGCATATGCACAAATTCAGAAAGTCCATTCTTTCAATTTCGCTCCCATGCCCTAAATCGAAAAAAAAAGTCATAATTATAATTTTAAGTTAATAGTTGTGTTTATCTGATGGGACCTGCCAGGTTAGTATGTTCCTGTATATTTTCATATTTAAACTAGGAATTAATATGTAATGATAGAAATTAGTTCTGTACAGCGTCCTTGAGGTGATTTTTCACAAAAACCGCGCCATACAAATCGTTTTAATATCATTATTATAAAACAGTCGGAAATATTTCCGTAAAAAAGTCACAAAATGTCCAAATGGTATTTTGATTTAATTTTTATTCAAGTTATCGGCTAGTTTCAAAAAATTCTCACAAAGGAAATTTTCAATGTTAATTAAAAAATGAGAGTAAAAAAACTATTTCTCTTCACAAGAATTATAATATTCACGGTATGCAAATGGAATATCTACTTATTCTCCATACAACCACGTATATATTTCCATTTTTAATACAGTTGGATTCCATTTAAAATCAAGCATTCGTATTACAAAAATAGCTAGACTAGAACCTTTTGTAAAAACTTAATTTACATATTATACATTTGCAACATAGAGAAAAATTACTTTTTCCAATCATCATTCTAACATACGGTCCTGGTGATTAAACTAAAGAAGTTCTTATCTATGCAATGCACGTATACATGTAAATAAATCTATCTTTTTTTATTATGAATACCGCACAAGAGTCCCAACTGCTCCTAACCGTTTTGAGCCAGTGAGACTATGGCATCCCCAATCGGGGTATGTTTTGAAGTTAAGGGTAGTAGGGAGGAAAATAAGATGGGAAAGAGAAAGGTTGTAAAGTACCTGACTATTCAGATCTAGTCACCAAACACGGCTTAACCCATTCTAAGTAACTTTTTGATTCTGAATAATTGTGTGGTGATACTCTGAACCAGTGGCAGCTCGTTTTTAGTGTCTTAGAGTGCTAAGATTGAATAATACAACATTTTTGGTGTTGTTGTAGCCGAAAATGTTTTTTTTTTTTTTTTTTTTGAAGATTTTCAGGATTTTTCAGTTTTGGTGGTGCACTGCACGGATTTCCGAAAAATTTTCTTGCATAAAATTAAAATTTTGAAAAATTTTAATTGATTCAGCTACGATAACATTGATAATGACAGTTTTTATTCAATCATACCACTCTAGCACGCCACTGCTCTGAACGTACCACAAATATACCATATATTACGTAATATTAATTAAATGTGAAATATCACATATCAATTAAATGAAACGTATTTCCGCATGCCAGTATTCGAACCTTTGACCTCTGGATCCGTAATCGAGCGTTCTAACCACGTGACCACGGAAGCTTTTTTTTTTTGTTCGAATATGTCCATCGTGGATTATCAACAGTATAATATTTAACTAGTTGCTACCCGTGAAAAATCATGGGTAGCAATTTTACTTTCTTTAATCCACCCATTTCAAATATAGAATAATGTCTGCTAAAATACTACTATTATACGTAGGTACTTTATTAGCTTGGTAGAGATTTAAAAATATTATTTTCTAAATTTGATCATTTTAACTGACATCAGTTTCAAATTTGAAAAGTTCATACTCGTACTCAGAGCAATAATACACCAGGAGAGAGCGCTTCTGTAATCGTTATTAATGATGTTTGCCCGACTTAGGCGTGGCTAGGGTATTTACACATCCATTCATGGCACATGTCGATATAATGTTTTGTTTATTTGTATAACCACTTTTTCACAGTATTGTTATTAACAAAAATATAGCATATATCTTAAAAAACCATCGAGTTCGTCCTGTTGCATAACGAAACGTAGTGGGCAGAGTCGCCGGAGAGGCGGGAGACGGAAAAAATGTCTACATACCGAATGGTGGTGCCATATTATGTGAGAACTTGTCTTGTCTCGTTCTCTCTCACGGTTTACGACGTAAACACTCGGAGAAAGTGATTTATCTTAAATTTGTATAGGTCGGGTTAAAATATGTATCTCTCTCTCCATATATATTCTTGATCTGAGCACTCGTACCTACTTAAGGATAATATATTTAAAGAATTTGAATTAACTACGTATCTACCTAACCTCAGCTTGCTCTACCTTTGAGCAGACCTAGACACTTACAAATAAAATTCATTTTGAAAAGCTTTTCATGACAAAGACAAAATAAATTTCAATAAAATACGTGCTATGCCCACAATAGTTTTGAAAAAAAAAAACTTATTTGCACAAATAAACCACGTGAACTGAATACTTTAAAAGGCAATAAGCTTGTTTAGAATTATAAATCAGTTGTATGTCGGCCGTAGAAACATACTTCCAAAAAAAAAAACATTTTTGTTTATAAAACATATGTCTGCAATAATATCAACATATTTTGAAATCACTCGATTTGTTTGAAATTTCAAATACACGGCAAATTCACAAACGAATTCCGGTCGGCAGCTCTAGCCGCAGAGTCGTGTAATTAAAAATACAGAATTTGATTGGTTTATTTCAAATTTACAATTTGTATAACAAAATATACACAGTTGGGGAACGAGTGCACCAATATCTGTAGTGCTAACTTTGGACTACCTGCATACAACTTACAGATGTTGCTATTTAATTCGAACGCCAAAATTCAAAACAATTTTTCATTCTCACAGAGTAGTGTTTATTTACGATTAATTTATTAATTTGATAATGTTGTAGAAAAGAAAATACTTATTTGTATATTATTCCCGAGGAGTTAAAATAAGAAATTGTCCAAAGAAGCGAAGCTAGCAGTCCACAATGGAGTGCTTATACCAACCCTGATGTATGGTAGTGGGGCATGGAACTGGCAGAGGAAGGATGCAAGTAGACTGGATGCTGTGGAAATGAGATCCTTGAGGCGTACGTGCGGTAAAACCATGTATGACCGTATTAAAAATGTGGATATCCGGAAAGAATGGAAGGCTGATGTGAGCGTAATGAATAGGATCAAGAAAGGGACGCTCAAATGGTTTGGGCATGTAGAGCAAATGAACGAAGAAAAGAGTGAAAAGAATATATCGAAGGCATACTTGCAAAAAGCATTAAGTCATTAAAACAAGTTCTGGGATAATCGCAATTTAAGCATTTTTTCTATTTTTCAAAGCATTATTAAACCTAGAACCGTCTTTCTTTTGTAAAAAAAATACATACACTACAAAGAATGACCTTTTTGGAACGCAAAAAAATAAAATCAAATTTGATTAGCTGCGTGCATATTTAAAATAAAACACATTTTTAACGTGACTACCGGTGACTAGCAGTGACTACCAGTGACTACCAGTGACTACCAGTGACTACCAGTGACTACCAGTGACTACCAGTGACTACCAGTGACTACCAGTGATTACCAGTGACTACTGGCTTAATGCATTCTGTCAGTACATATTCTTACGGTCGTTCATATCAACTGTATTGAAAATGATGTTATTGCAAATACATATTTTATTTTATTTTTGTGATTAGATTGTTTTATAAGTAAAACAATTTTTTAAGCAAATAATTAAAATGTTCATTATGTTTTATAATTAAAAAAAAATGAAATATAGAATATATTCCAAAAAAATAAATGATATTAAGTAACATACAAAAAATATTTTGAATTCTCGCACATCCTAGACATTTACGAGTATATGTAAAAAGAAACTAGCAATTAAAAGTAATACTATAATTTAAAAAAAAAAATCGATTCATTTATCGTTTTCTCCGGAAGTAATCCTGGATGATTGGTATCCTCAGCGGGTAACTGTCCAAACCAACCATGAAAAATGTCCGGTCTTACCTTTTTTACGCACAATTCTAATAAATCTTTTTTTGCAGAAGTTATTTTTAAGGAATTCTTGTATAATTGTGGCAATTTGACGATTTCTACAAACAAATTACGATTGATACGCGATGCACCCCTCATTGTTCAGACGTTTATCGATTCATATTAGTCACTAAAATTATATTTGTATTGAATGGTAAAAGGTTTTCCTTTTCATATTTGAGGTATTAAATTTTTAGTCAATTTACCTTTTCTCCGCAAATATTTAAGGTTTTTAAATTTTATTAGCTGTTTGTACATTTTGCAAATTGTTAATTTGCCATCTAAATACTTATTTTTTGAGTATTTCCTCGTGTAGTGACTTTCCATAAACGGAAAGGATTCTATGTAGGATTTCAAATTGATAAAATCTTCATTGCTTGTTTTATTCGAAGGAGGGTGTTTACCTCTACGATTATGTAATGTAAACTGTCTTCCCATATTTTCCTTTCCTTCGAAAGCTTGAATTACTGACCTATTTGAAATATGTAATGTACTTAAAAATATCTTTTTACAGGCTCTTGGTCTTTGAGTAATTTCTCAGTGTTGCATTTTCATTCCTGGGTCTTCTTTAGACAGGAATTTTACTCTCAACATTTTTTAGAATGTAATCTTTTTTGCGATTGTAAGAACAAATCCATTCTTACATTGCGACACAATTCAATTCTGCTTTTATTGTCGAATGAATTGCAATTGAATTTACATTTTGATTTGTAAGTCGTTTCGGTAATTTCGATTCTGTTGTAATATCCTTATAATTTTTATAAGGTAAGCATTCATTTCTTAAACGCTTTTTTTTTCTCTCTTCCAGTTTTGAGTATTTGCCTGTTTTCAGCTCTTTCACTCAGAAATACTTTCTTCAATTGCTAAATCAATATCTTAAAAAAAAAAAACAGTTTTCTCATCAAGAATAACACATTTTGACGTAGTTAGTTTTGGCTGGTTTAAAGATACATCATTGCGAGAATCTTCTTGAAGCAAAGATGAGTTAACACGATTTCCAGGTTCATTAATGATATCATTTATAGTTTTAACCATTTTAAAGAAAATTGTTGATTCATTTAGTAATATTTTATCAAGATTTGCTGAAGTAACTATTAATTGAGACAAATGAGTGTTAGGTGAAGTATCGGATTTAATTTTTGGGCTTTAAACTCTGTCAATATTTTAGTAAAGCGGTTATCTTCATAGTAATTTTTGCCATCTAAAGATTTATCAGAATTAAAACCAAATTCAAATCCCCTTTCAGTCAGTGTATTTAATACTTTAATTTGATTTTCTCTCAAATCACTTGTTTCATGTTCTTCAATAACTGTAATTTCACGTGAAAAAAAAAACTATGCATGTAATGCAAAAAAATATTACATACGTCTGTAAGAATGTTTAAAAATTATCGACAAATATG
Organism: Drusus annulatus; assembly: GCA_022651775.1. Classification (NCBI taxonomy): domain Eukaryota; kingdom Metazoa; phylum Arthropoda; class Insecta; order Trichoptera; family Limnephilidae; genus Drusus; species Drusus annulatus. The sequence continues at coordinate 12,439 of JAGWCC010001253.1, forward strand.
TGCATATCGTTGATGTAATAAACATAATAACGTATAAATATTGAGTAGTGGTAAAATTATTTGGGAAGAACTTTGTACTAGTAGAAAGCACTAAGTCAGACTTAATGCAAACCGCACGCCATAAGTCTCGTATTTAGAACTTTCAGAATGCATTAAGTCACGCATCATGCTTTCTGCCAGAATAAAAAGATAACAATATGACTTAATACGTTTTTTATTTGAAAACTAAGTATCCTAGGACTTCATGCGTACTACCAGAATGTAAAGCGGAAAATTTTATACATTTTGACATTTTAAACGGGAAAACAACAAAAACTGACATATTTCATTAGTATATTTTAAGATTCAGCTGAATCGAAACTAGTGGACATTTACAAAAATAAAAGTGGATTAAAACAACGTGTGTTTTTATTTAATTAACTATCATAAGGTTAATTAACCATATAAATAAATCTTTTTTTAAATTTTTAAATTACAATTTAGTTAAAACGGGTTTTTAATTTCAAAGGTAAAAAATGATTCTGTTGGTAATTTTAACAAAAATAATGATAAACCACTATATATTTTTTTTAAATACAATAAGTAGATAAGTATATTCATATTTTATTTTGTATTTTAGTGTTCTCAGAAAAAAATACGTGTGACATTATTTTTTCTAAACCACTCAAAAATTAATTTAAGGTCATTTTTAAACCATCATTTTTTTTTTATAGAAGCTAACAATTTGTGGGGTGACACAATAAATTTATTTCAGAAACTAAGTTTCAACAGTACTTTTTTAATGTAAAAAACTGCACAAAAGTCCCAGCTACTTGGAGCCAGTGGGATTATTGCATCGCCAATCAAGATGAATGTTGGATGCTGAAGGAAGTTTGAGGGGGAAGGACAAAGAAAGAATAATGTTAGAAATTACCTAGCTATTCAGATCGAGTCACAGATCAAAATTGGCTAAAATTATTTCAAGCAAAGTTTGGATACTGAGTGTTGTTCAATATGTACCACTCAAAATGTATGAATATATACAAAACCAATTTGGTTCGTACCCAAGCTTTATAAGGACGAACAAAATAGAATATTATGCAGCCCAGGTGAATCTTTAAAATAATTTTAGGCTTTTAGGTTTTTTTTTGCATTTAATCGCCGTATACATTCTGGTTTTTTCATTTTAATATCGTATTTGTCAACTAGATTTAATAAATATATGATTTTTATTTTATTTTTTATTGACTAGATTTAATAAATATATGATTTTTATATTATTTTTAGTGAGACTATAGCATTCCCATTTGGGGTATGTAGTAAGGCTGAAGGTGGTGGGGAAGGGAAAGAGATGGGGAAGAGGAAGGTTGGGAAGTACCTGGCTAATCATATCTGGTCACCAAACACGGCTAATGCCACTTTTAAGCAACGTTTGGATTCGAAATAGTGGTCTTGCACCGGGGCGATACATATAGTTTCTACCACTCTGGAACTTGCCGCAAATATACTTTATATTATTTTATAAAAGTATTTTTAATATAAATTGTTTGCGCACGCCGGTTTTGAACCAGTGACCTTTGGATTCGTAGTAGAGCGTCTTACCACTCGACGATGTTTTCATCGTTGCCATTGAATCTATACGTGACAAAGGCTGCAAGGTTGTGGAGCTTCATCACGTTGATCTACCACACGCCGGACGTTGTTAACAAAGCCCTCTCGGAGTGCGTACCACGTGTATTGTTTTATTGTACGTGAATAATTTTTCAGACTTTTCACAAAGCAGCAGTTCGGTGGCTTGATTGTTTCATATATTTATTAAATCCATCAACTTTTCAAAGAAACCTTCAAAGTGTTTAATTACTTCGCATTTCATTAATCAAAAAAAAGGTTGTTCGAAAAAAATCTTTTATATCACGTTGTCACGTTGAGCATACAACCGTCACCTGAAAATACAGGCTGTCAGGTTTTGATATATCGAGGGCATACTTGCAGAAAGCATTAAGTCATTAAAACAAGTTCTGAGATAATCGCAATTTAAGCATTTTTTATTTTTCAAAGCATTATTAAACCTAGAACCGTCTTTCTTTTGTAAAAAAATACACACACTACAAAGAATGACCTTTTTGGCACGCAAAAAAAATTAAAAATCAAATTTGATTAGTTGCGTGCATATTTAAAATAAAACACATTTTTAGCGTGACTACCAGTGACTACTGACTTAATGCATTCTGTCAGTATATATTTTTACAGTCGTTCATATCAACTGTTTTGAAAATGATGTTATTGCAAATAGATATTTTATTTTATTTTTGTGATAAGATTAGATTAGAGGTTTAAAAGTAAAACAATTTTTTAAGCAAATAATTAAAATGTTTATTATGTTTTATAATTAAATATAATGAAATATAGAATAAATTCCAAAAATTAAAATGATGTTAAGTAACGTACAAAAATTATTTTGAATTGTCACACATCCTAGACGTTTACGAGTATTTGTGAAAAGAAACTAGTAATTAAAAGTAATACTATACTTAAAAAAAAACAATCGATTCATTTATCGCTTTCTCCGGAAGGAATCCTGGATGATTAGTATCCTCAGCAGGTTACTGTCCAAATCAATATCGAATGAATTGCAATTGAATTTACATTTGTGATTTGTAAGTCGCTTCGGTAATTTCGATTCTGTTGTAATATCCTTATATTTTTTATAAGGTAAGCATTCATTTCTTAAACGCTTATTTTTTTTCTCTCTTCCAGTTTTGAGGATTTGCCTGTTTCCAGCTCTTTCCCTCAGAAATACTTTCTTCAATTGCTAAATCACTATCTACAAAAAAAAAAAAAACAGTTTTCTCATCAAGAATAACACATTTTGACGTAGTTGGTTTTGGCTGGTTCAAAGATACTTCATTGCGAGAATATTCTTGAAGAAAAGATGAGTTAACACGATTTCCAGTTTCATTAATGAAATCATTTATAGTTTCAGCCATTTTAAACAACATTGTTGATTAATTTAGTAATATTTTATCAAAATTTGCTGAAGTAACTATTAATTGAGACAAATGAGTGTTAGGTGAAGTTTCGGATTTGTTTTTTGGGTTTCTGTTAAACTCTGTCAATATTTTAGTAAAGTGGTTATCTTCATAGTAATTTTTGCCATCTAAAGATTTATCAGAATTAAAATCAAATTCAAATCCCCTTTCAGTCAGTGTATTTAATACTTTAATTTGATTTTCTCTCAAATCACTTGTTTCATGTTCTTCAATAATTGTAATTTCACGTGAAAAAAAAACTATGTAGGTAATGCAAAAAAATATTACATACGTCTGTAAGAATGTTTAAAAAGTATCGACAAATATGTGCATATCGTTGATGTAATAAACTTAATAACGTATAAATATTGAGTAGTGGTAAAATTATTTGAGAAGAACTTTGTACTAGTAGAAAGCACTAAGTCAGACTTAATGCAAACCGCACTCCATAAGTCTCGTATTTAGAACTTGCAGAATGCATTAAGTCATACATCATGCTTTCTGCCAGAGTAAAAAGATAACATTATGACTTAATGCGTTTTTTTATTTAAAAACTAAGAATCCTAGGACTTCATGCGTGCTACCAGAATGTAAAGCGGAAAATTTTATACATTTTGACATTTTAAACGGGAAAACAACAAAAACTGACTTAATGCGTTCTGTCAGTATACCCTCGATATTTTCTTTTTGTTTTTCCCACCCATTTCCTTTCATTCGCCTTTATTTTACCCGCCGTTTCCCTTTTTGCTTTCCCCCTTCCTGCCGATACTTGTAAACGTCAAAACAAATTCCCTTACTTTTTTTTAGACACTCAAGTAACGGAAGATCTTCAAATACGTGTCAATTTCGTAACAATTGTAATTGATCATGATTAATGCCAATTATTATTCCATATAACAAAAGGAGACACCAACGCGCGCCAATCATCTCACAATGATATTCCATTGAACTGATGCCTTGAAAGATTAAACTTTAAATGAAGATTGAAAAAAAATTGCAAAACAAATTTATTAATTAAAAAACTGCGATGTGAATTTCTTCTAGTTGGATGATTAGAGAGTAACACTTAAATTTAAACTCAATTATAGAATAACACCTACCGTTTAAAATATATATATATATATTGAAAGTTATTCGTTGCCCGGAAATGACGGACTTTAAAATAAAAAAAAATATTGTATCTGAGGTTTGGATAGTATCATCTCACCAGGGTATTTATAATGGTTGTTATTTAAGGGTTTGTGGTGTTTCGTGGACGTCGATTCGTCTAGGTATGGTGTTATCATGAAATGTTGTGTCTGGATGATGTGGTACTTGGAGGAACATTCATATATTTTCCCAAAGTGTGGTGTTATATCTGTATTTTTTTTAAATATACAAAATTTCCAATGGCCAAAGTCAAAATATAACAATGAATATTCCAACCGAATATTTTTCTCTAAAATCCGAAGATTCAAAATACAGGTGACACCCCTCGCACACAGTCGGACGTACCGAAATCAAAGCAAGCAGTGGGTACCAACTAATCGCAGAAAAATATGTTTGTTATGTAAAATTATGGCTAAAAGGCCCTTTAAAAAAGATATTGGCACTTAAAAAAAAGTAAGCGGCATAAAAAAATAAATTAAAACACTTAATCATAGAAATATATTTTTCAAACAAACATAAAATCTGCAAAAAAATGTTTCAAAGCTCATGTGGTGACGTTGTGTGGTAAAATTGGTGCATTCATCAAAGCAGCAAAAAAGCTTTTCGAATTCTCTCATCGTTAAAGGTTTTTGTTACTTCATGCAATCAGATTCTGCTTTATAGTTAAAATGTAACGACCGACTTGCCAACTATAATCAGCAATCAGCATAATACGTCATATCAGTCTGTTTCGAGAGAAGAGACGAGCGGCCCGTGCAGAAGGGGTGGCGTCCCGCCGCCCGGTCCCCCGAGCGTACTGCGCGCGCTGGGCGGGGGGTGGGGCCGCACCGCCAGGCCGACTGCGCCCACTCAACCCACCCTCTCCCTCCCTGTCGTCCAGTCATCTCTCCCAGTCAACAGTTGCATCCTTCCCCTGTGATGGTCCAGTCGTGCGGGACGCAGGTAGCCGGGGAACATCTCAAGCGCAACAATGAACTTCGAGCTGCTTCCTGTCGCAGGTAGGAAACTGTCACCAACTCTTTTACTTTGGCTAAACACTCTTTAATATATATTTTTTTATTCACATATTATGTTTCATACATTTTGTATTTCATAAAATAACAATTTCAGATTTCATACAACTCTTTCAATAGAAGCATTTGCTTATGCATAGGAGAGGAGTGTACATTAATACAGTACTTTTTAAGGGTCAGCACCCACAAATACGTACACACTTTTTAGCTTTCTTATAGAAGCAATAATACACACTTTTTGGCTTTCTAATACAAGAAATAATACACATGATTTATTTGTTAATTCCATACCGGTAGTTAGACAAATGTCTAAAATTTCCAGAGAATAAAGTATTTAATCAGTAATCTTTTATAAATAAAACAGATAAAATTTGTTTGAAACCACTTTAGTATCAATATTTTATCGACCGGTTTTTCAAGCACCCTTCCATCTTCAGGACAATATTAAAAATTGAATTTTAATATTATCCTGAAGATGGAAGGGTGCTTCTGAAATTGGTCGACAAAATATTAATAATAAAGTGGTTTTAAACATTTTTTATCATTTTTCATTTGTATGTAAAACGTTCTAAAATGGACGCGCTGGTTTTAAAATTGCACCTTTTACTGACATTATAGTATGTTTTTCATAGAATTGAAAAAATTATAGTTTAAAATTTTATTTACTGGAAACCTTAGACATTTTCGTAACTGCCCATGTAAAATTTACATATAAATTATATTCTGCAGTATTGCTTGTATTAGAATGCTACAAAGTGAAGTTTAGTGCCATTTTAGGTGCTAAGCATTCAACAGTCAAATATAAAATGGGCAGTAGTAAGTACATTGCAAGTACATTTTATATTAAAAAAAAACAACCATATCCAGTATCTATTGAGGTATTTATAATTATATACCAGATACAAAATATAATATACACATAGTTCAATATTTGGATTTTATCATTAATGCTTCAGATTTTTTCCGGTAATTAATAAAAAAAAAACATTTTCCTTTGTGAGTGTAATGGTATAGTGCAAACGTGTTTAGCTTAGGGCATGGAAATATGTATTTAAGTCTAGTTCGTTTTTCAGTTATGAATGTATGCTTTTCTTTTTCTTTTAAAATTGAATTTTTACATAGATGATCTTTAAAAGCAGAAACATTCAATTCTTCAATCCGAATAGGCGATCCGTTGAGTAGCTAGGAGGATTTTAGTTTATTTTCAATGAGTTTTTGAACAATTTCTGTGGGAATTTTGTAAGCTGCTCCCCAGCGATTATGGAATACCTATTTTAGAGTGGATTATTCTAATGCATTGTATATTGAGTATAGATTTTTAATTGATAAAAAATTCTAATTCTTAAAAAATAATTTATTATATTGTATGGAAAATATCATCCCATTTTAGTTTCTTATCAAAAATTAATTCTAGATACTTAATTTTATCCGCTGTTTTCAGAAATAAGCATTTTGTACGAAACTGATTTGGATCATGTTATGTATAGGAATAACAATTGACATTTTTTTGTCTATTTGGAAGTACATTGTTAGTAATAATTTCGAATAGGATGACATACGTTTTTTCCACTATTTTACGACAGAAGCGTATACATATATATATTTAAATTGTGTAAAAAAACTGACTTATAAACGCATGTAAATATTAAGCATTATATTAGTATTTATTTGTAATAACGCCATTACTACTAATTTTAAAAATGATGCAAATTCACATTCTGAAGGCGAAACAGGTGTCACGTCTTAAAAGTAAATATACTTTCCAGATCATTGATGTCTTATTATTATATATTTTGATATTCTTTAATCAAAGTATACACAAAGTACGTCATTTAAAAGTTATGTTTTTTTCGTTTTTAACTAAAAAATAACCCATTTATGAGTACACCGAAATAAAAATTAAAATCATCCATGGCTTCGTTGTATTTATTTGTGATTTTGATGTGTTTATATTATATTTTTCACATTATTACGTCCAAAAAAATAAATTGTTTTCTGGCATGATAATTTAATGATCTATAAGGGATAAAAAGTATATGACCTGATGTAGTTTTTACGGAACTTTTTATAAAACTTTCATAAATAGGAAGTAAACAAAGCAAGTTCACATAACCTAGGATCATTTAAGAAATAATGATGGTGGAGGAGAAAACCAAGATTCTTCTATATTTAATCAAACTTTTCGAAATGATCCGGGAGCTCTAACAGAATCCTACAGGTGTCAATTCTCGGGTTGCCTTCGGTAGAATATATTTTAATATTTTTTTCAAATTCCATGTAGGTGTTGTCTAGCCAGAGGACCAAACTAAAGTGTCAAAAAGCTTATTCTAATTTTATTTAAACACATTGAAACGAAATCAGGGTAGGTACATTTTTAGTAGATTTTCCGTAAACATTGATTGCGTTTCGTGCGTTTAAAGTGAAGCCAATCAAATAAGGCTAGTTTCTTTGACAGACGGATTTACCGAAATTATAGAATGACACAGTAAGATTAGAGAGAGGTTTTATCGTAAACTAGAGACGTCTGTGATCATGATTGTGAAGCTACACTACCATATATACGAGTATAGCTGCAATTTAGTGTTCGTTTGCAATAAATTTAGGGCGAAGCCTCTAGCGTGCAAAGTTAAATATTTTCAATTCAAGGCAGGTCAAAAGGGTTGACAAGATAGATTTGTAGTTAAAATTAGCCGCCGTCAGTAATGGTGCTAAAGTTCATGTCCCAGTGGCATCAACAAATTTTTTAACGGGATTTTCCGATATGTTAAATTTCACATTTATTAATATTCGAATAAAAAAATCTGCGTAATAGATAGCGCGGTGGGTACAACGTTCGGCTGGCAGTCAGGTAAATTGATTTCGATAATCACAGCGGATACCGACCGTCGCATTGTGCGGCTGGCTACATATGTAGCCAGGAATTTTCAGGCCTAGCGGACGGCTGGCTTTATTCGTAGCCATGGAGCGTGGATCACTTTAATCTTTATTTCTAACGTTTATTTGCCGAGTAAAGGCCAAAGTTAAAATGTTACTTCATGAGCCTGATGCTTTGTCTACCATATTAAAATTATAAATCATCACTTTTACTCAAGGATTTTAAATTATGAGCGATGTTTTCAACACGCATCTCATAGAAATCTGTCATCGGAAGAAACGCCACACACACAGCTGCGTTTGAACTTGAGTGTGTATCGGTCACGCCGCGCTCGCCTGTCGGTAGCTCAGAGTAACAATGTAAAAGAGACCGTACTACTTTGTGTCAAATCGTTGACAAACTCGCAAAATATAGCTCTCTCTTTATGCTCGGTTCTATAAACATATGAGAAAAAGAGACAAACAATTGTTGAAACTAATACACGATTTGGGGCGGGCTAAATGCCATGTAGCCTTTTTTTAATCTATACGAACTTCACACAAGTTTTGTCTGTCAAGCGAACGGGCTGTCAACAGTACGTAAATAGTTAAAAACTTGACTAATTTTTGTGCAATATCAAACAAAACGTCATGGCCATATGTGCTTTATGCTTGGATGCTTTAATTGAAGTACAATAAAGGACCAAAAAAAAACAGTTTTCACACGTATGTACCATAAAAATCGTTTTTTTTAGTTTGATCTCAAATATTTAACATCCTAACTTACAAAACAACTAGTAACTTACACCAATATGTAATTAATCTTTGGACTATTCGTTCCAATATAATAAACTTCTGTTTGAAATGAGTTTTAATGCATTTTTTCTATATGTTTAACTTAGAGAAATAATGTCACATAAAAATATTTTTGTAGGACACTAAAATAAGTCGTCTCTTTTACACACATATTCACATTACGCTACGTCGGCATTGAACTGGGTGACCATACATTAGTTGAATGGGGCCAGGCGTATAATATTAATTAAAATTTTAGAATCGTGTGATATATTTTAAAAAGATACTGCTTTATCCGAAGCCTTCCTTTGATAAAACTAACGACTCTTCAATACACGAAATTTGAAATTAATAAAAATACTTTTTAAAGTTTTTACACACTAAATCTACAAAGTTTCTTATTTTATATGTGGTATCGTTTTTTGCTTGTTTTTTGGTGTCTGATAAATGGAGCATACTTAGTATAGACCTGTAGCGATCCCGAGACATCAATCTCTTCAAAAATTGTCGATGCGATTAATTTATCAGTTGTCTAGTATTGACTGATTTGGCCTTTTTTACTCCGAACCATCAGCATAGTCAATGGAATAAATACGTATAATTCATCTACAATAACATCCTTCCATTTATACGTGCGGGACTGGGGAGGGAATGGTTTATTGGTCTTGACTTGCTCATAATACCAATTGGTTTCATCCACAACTCCGCTTGCGATATCACGACTGAGAAATAGTCCAAAAAAGTTAATTTCCCGGCTTTCTTCATTCAGTTCGCAATTTCGTTATCCAGATTGTTGGTTGAATTCGTGCACAACAGGACAAAAGCGGCTACCATCAATCCATTCAGGTGAAAAAATCTGTGCATTTATTTCTGCCGTGGTATTAACTTCGAATACATCGGAATCCTCAATTTCGGCATCACTTATTTCTGAAGGATCATCTGTATCCTCTATATTATTCACTCTATACTCACCATCGTCACTCATAGAAAAATCTTTTAAACGATCCATTTTTTAAACGATAATGTTGTTAACACAAACAATGATATAAGTAATAAAGTTCACAAAAATAAACACGACTAATCCAATAAATTATAAATGTTAATAAACATAAAATAAATTCAAGTTGTAAACAATCTCCAGTTACTGGCGCCCCGAAACGATAACCAAACAATGGGTACCCGAAAAAGGAAACAAACATACACCAAATACGAGTACCGACCTTAGAGTAACAATATATAGAGACCTAACTTTGCGAAATTTTGACGCTACCTTTTGACCTCAGAGTAACAATGTAAAAGAGACCGTACTAATTTATGTCAAATCGTTGACAAACTCGCAAAATATAACTCTCTCTTTATGCTCGGTTCTATAAACATATGAGAAAAAGAGACAAACAATTGTTGAAACCAATACACGATTTGGGGCGGGCTAAATGCCATGTAGCCTTTTTTTAATCTACACGAACTTCACACAAGTTTTAACTGTCAGGCGAACGGGCTGTCAAAAGTACGTAAATAGTTAAAAACTTGACTGATTTTTTGTGCAATATCAAACAAAACGTCATGGCCATATGTGATATGTTTGGATGCTTTAATCGAAGTACAAAAGGACCAAAAAAAAACAGTTTTCACACGTATGTACCATAAAAATCGTCTTTTTTAGTCTGATCTCAAATATTTAACATCCTAACCTACAAAACAACTAGTAACTTACACCAATATGTAATTATTTTTTTGGACTATTCGTTCCAATATAGTAAACTTCCGTTTGAAATGAGTTTTAATGCATTTTTTCTATATGTTTAACTTAGAGAGATATACGATAATGTCACATAAATTTTCAAGAGCGGGGAACCCCCTTTTCGTACGGCTTCTGAAAGTATCCCGGTCTCTTTCTTTCTCATGATACTAACGCTAAATTGTTGGCAAATAGATAAAGACAGAATAGTGTTTATCTCTTAGTTATCTTTACGGTTTTGGTTCCCTCCCCAGATTCAGGGCTATGCCAAAATTGGAATATTATTATATACTTAATTATTTTTAGATTTCCAAAGGATGAAAAAAGGCGAGAAAAATGGATCCGTGCTACGAGAAGGCAAAATTGGACTCCCCAATACCATAGCACAATCTGCTCAGTCCATTTCCCAAGTAACCACTTCGACGAAACATTTTCAAAGATCCGTCTTAAGGATTTCGCGGTGCCTCAATATGATTCGATAGTACCTTCGGCAATACAAAAGGTTTTTATGGTCAATTTTTTTCACATCTTTGACCAGTTTTGACACCACCATTAAAATTTTTGGTGCAAAACAAATGAATTTATAATACATCGATTACCATTTTTTTATTCAATGACTATACCAATACTTATGAGAATAACATTTTCAGATAAATGTAATGTGTAATGCGGAGATTTTTTTTTCTAGTTTCAAAATTCGCATATTACGTTAAAGTATTATATTTTTTAAGACTACCTTTTTTGGAGTATCTACGATTGGTGCAACTACACAGAATTCTCGGGCGTTACGGATCTAACATCAAATTCCAATCTAATTTATTTTTCTTTGATTTAACAAATATGTTAATATGAATTAATACGTTTCATCTGGATTTTTATACCCTTAGCTTCTAGTTAATTGTTTTTTTTTTAATCTATTGATGTGCACATGCACTATTGTACCCATATCTGAATCTGTTCTCTGATGATTTATGATAACGATCATGCATTTAGATAGTTTTAATTTTGTATACATATTATATATTATTTTCTCCTTGTTAGTTGGTATTATTAGCTTAATTAATTAAGTATGAAGCAATTTTGACGTGAACTAGAAGCTAAGGGTATAAAAATCCAGATGAAACGTATGAATTCATATTAACATATTTGTTAAATCAAAGAAAAATAAATTAGATTGGAATTTGATGTTAGATCCGTAACGCCCGAGAATTCTGTAGTTGCACCAATCGTAGATACTCCAAAAAGGTAGTCTTAAAAAATATAATACTTTAACGTAATATGCGAATTTTGAAACTAGAAAAAAAATCTCCGTACTATTACATTTATCTGAAAATGTTATTCTCTTATAAGTATTGGTATAGTCATTGAATAAAAAATGGTAATCGATGTATTATAAATTCATTTGTTTTGCACCAAAAATTTTAATGGTGGTGTCCAAAACTGGTCAAAGATGTGAAAAAAATTGACCATAAAACCTTTTTGTATTGCCGAAGGTACTATCGAATCATATTGAGGCACCGCGAAATCCTTAAGACGGATCTTTGAAAATGTTTCGTCGAAGTGGTTACTTGGGAAATGGACTGAGCAGATTGTGCTATGGTATTGGGGAGTCCAATTTTGCCTTCTCGTAGCACGGATCCATTTTTCTCGCCTTTTTTCATCCTTTGGAAATCTAAAAATAATTAAGTATATAATAATATTCCAATTTTGGCATAGCCCTGAATCTGGGGAGGGAACCAAAACCAAAATAAAAAAGATAACTAAGAGATAAACACTATTCTGTCTTTTATCTATTTGCCAACAATTTAGCGTTAGTATCATGAGAAAGAAAGAGACCGGGATACTTTCAGAAGCCGTACGAAAAGGGGGTTCCCCGCTCTTGAAAATTTATGTGACATTATCGTATATCTCTCTAAGTTAAACATATAGAAAAAATGCATTAAAACTCATTTCAAACGGAAGTTTACTATATTGGAACGAATAGTCCAAAAAAATAATTACATATTGGTGTAAGTTACTAGTTGTTTTGTAGGTTAGGATGTTAAATATTTGAGATCAGACTAAAAAAGACGATTTTTTTATGGTACATACGTGTGAAAACTGTTTTTTTTTGGTCCTTTTGTACTTCGATTAAAGCATCCAAACATATCACATATGGCCATGACGTTTTGTTTGATATTGCACAAAAAATCAGTCAAGTTTTTAACTATTTACGTACTTTTGACAGCCCGTTCGCCTGACAGTTAAAACTTGTGTGAAGTTCGTGTAGATTAAAAAAGGCTACATGGCATTTAGCCTGCCCCAAATCGTGTATTGGTTTCAACAATTGTTTGTCTCTTTTTCTCATATGTTTATAGAACCGAGCATAAAGAGAGAGTTATATTTTGCGAGTTTGTCAACGATTTGACATAAATTAGTACGGTCTCTTTTACATTGTTACTCTGAGGTCAAAAGGTAGCGTCAAAATTTCGCAAAGTTAGGTCTCTATATATTGTTACTCTAAGGTCGGTACTCGTATTTGGTGTATGTTTGTTTCCTTTTTCGGGTACCCATTGTTTGGTTATCGTTTCGGGGCGCCAGTAACTGGAGATTGTTTACAACTTGAATTTATTTTATGTTTATTAACATTTATAATTTATTGGATTAGTCGTGTTTATTTTTGTGAACTTTATTACTTATATCATTGTTTGTGTTAACAACATTATCGTTTAAAAAATGGATCGTTTAAAAGATTTTTCTATGAGTGACGATGGTGAGTATAGAGTGAATAATATAGAGGATACAGATGATCCTTCAGAAATAAGTGATGCCGAAATTGAGGATTCCGATGTATTCGAAGTTAATACCACGGCAGAAATAAATGCACAGATTTTTTCACCTGAATGGATTGATGGTAGCCGCTTTTGTCCTGTTGTGCACGAATTCAACCAACAATCTGGATAACGAAATTGCGAACTGAATGAAGAAAGCCGGGAAATTAACTTTTTTGGACTATTTCTCAGTCGTGATATCGCAAGCGGAGTTGTGGATGAAACCAATTGGTATTATGAGCAAGTCAAGACCAATAAACCATTCCCTCCCCAGTCCCGCACGTATAAATGGAAGGATGTTATTGTAGATGAATTATACGTATTTATTCCATTGACTATGCTGATGGTTCGGAGTAAAAAAGGCCAAATCAGTCAATACTAGACAACTGATAAATTAATCGCATCGACAATTTTTGAAGAGATTGATGTCTCGGGATCGCTACAGGTCTATACTAAGTATGCTCCATTTATCAGACACCAAAAAACAAGCAAAAAACGATACCACATATAAAATAAGAAACTTTGTAGATTTAGTGTGTAAAAACTTTAAAAAGTATTTTTATTAATTTCAAATTTCGTGTATTGAAGAGTCGTTAGTTTTATCAAAGGAAGGCTTCGGATAAAGCAGTATCTTTTTAAAATATATCACACGATTCTAAAATTTTAATTAATATTATACGCCTGGCCCCATTCAACTAATGTATGGTCACCCAGTTCAATGCCGACGCAGCGTAATGTGAATATGTGTGTAAAAGAGACGACTTATTTTAGTGTCCTACAAAAATATTTTTATGTGACATTATTTCTCTAAGTTAAACATATAAAAAAAATGCATTAAAACTCATTTCAAACAGAAGTTTATTATATTGGAACGAATAGTCCAAAGATTAATTACATATTGGTGTAAGTTACTAGTTGTTTTGTAAGTTAGGATGTTAAATATTTGAGATCAAACTAAAAAAAACGATTTTTATGGTACATACGTGTGAAAACTGTTTTTTTTTTGGTCCTTTTGTACTGCAATTAAAGCATCCAAGCATAGCACATATGGCCATGACGTTTTGTTTGATATTGCACAAAAAAATAGTCAAGTTTTTAACTATTTACGTACTGTTGACAGCCCGTTCGCCTGACAGACTTATTTTAGTGTCCTACAAAAATATTTTTTAAAGTAAATAACGTGCAATAAAATAAAGTTTTTATGATTTAATAATATGTGAAAAAGTACATTTATCATAATAGACGTGTTAAGTTTTACAATAAACCCTACCTTTACCATTCTGTAAGTGATTATTTACGGGAAAGCTGCATTTTTGAGGTAAATTCAAGTTTATTTATTTATTTTTTAATTAACCACTGATAATTTTGTCATTATTATTTTTCTAAGGTATTCGTTAAATAAATGGTAGTATTGCGTATTTTATTTTTTTAATTAAAATGATCAGATTGCAGTGTAATTAAATTGTGCGTAAATAAGATGCATCTCTGAAAAATCACGCCGTTTCTGGGGAACAATTAGCACATATCTGGCCCGCACCATAAGGGTTAATTTCTTCGGATCGAGTTATGTTTAGTTAAAAGGTCTGTGCTATGAATTGAAGTTTTATCAAGGGATATTTTTGTTGAAATAGTATTATTAAGGGATTCTCCAATATTAAAAAAAAAACAAATATAAACATAACATGGATAGGTCAAGGTGATATTTTATCACTTCAAATTAAGATTACTCGTGATATAATATTTTGTTATGGATTCTTTTGTACTAAAACACTTTACTTGAACTTTATTTGTATTTATTTCATAGAATTAGGTTTTACAGGGTAATTATCTACACCAGAAGCGTAGTGTTACTCCAACTGATATTAACTGTGTGAGACTAACTGAATCTTTAGAATGAACCGTCTCATATAGTGGTAGAATGTCCACATGGTATGTCAATATCAGTTGGGGTAAAGTTCAACATAACACTTATTATTATACCCAAATAATTACAAAATACATAGTTCATCATAACAATAATAATTTAGGGGTGATAACAAATTTGTGTGGATAATAGAAAGTCGGCCAAATGGGTCCAAAGTGTTATCTCCTGTATGGGTAGGTACATAACACCTTCCACGTTAAGATGAGATTATATGGTGTTTAATATTATATCATATCAGTACGAAGCCGTGTCCTTTTTGCAATACTATTATTCTTAATGATTCTAATTGCAATACGGTCTTCAGGGATATTTTCTAAGTTATCGCACATTTTATCGAGCTTATGACTTGCTAAAATTAAGTCATCCTTATCTAGGGTAAATATTTTTGGTATCATAAATGGTATATTTATTTTAACATTTTGTGTTTGGTTTATATTACAACAATTGACATCAGTTATGTTAAACAAGGGAATTATTGATTTTGAAGCTGTTTGATTAAATACATTATAATGTTGGTCTTCTACACTAACAATCACTGTTGAACTAGTGTATACTTTGCATTTTGGTAATATAAATAATATTCCTGGTTTTGCTCTCGGCAACAGCTAAATATTTAACAGTAGGCATAATAAAAACATGCAAATAATCTTGTCTTTTCATAGGCAAGGGTATTATCTTATATAAATTATAACTTACATAACTACACAAGGGGTTTGATAAAACAAAAATTATTCTTCTATTTATATGTACAATATCAATTTTTACCATCGACATTAAAATACTAACATTTTTCATTCTTGGTGGAACAGGGTAAGATACAGAACTCGGTAAGTAAGGTAATGATTTACTTATTTCTTTAATATATTGCTGAGGCGTAATAATGAATGGATGTATTATATTAGTTTTGGAAAGCAATAATGCGTTTATGACTAGTGTGTATTCGTTTTGTAATTCAGTTGTGATTAAATTCAATAGAGTTAAATGTTTTTCTATGTCTTGCTTCAATTCTAAATTAAATATCACATCGCTAACATTTGCAGTTAATTTGCAAAAGTTTTATTTTACAAAATTTTTATTAAATATTTCTTCATTTGTTTCAAGGTTCGTTATCGTACTATTAAAATTTAATATTGTTGTTTTCACTATTTGAGTTTGCTGTTTTAACATATTATAAAGATCTTTATCGCCAGCATTTAGGGAATCAATTGCTTCATCATAATAAAGCGCATCATTATTATCTAAGGTTCCAAATACAGTTTTAAATGCTGTACCCACCATATCTATCCAACCACGTTTTACTCTTATTTTTGGTTGTTCTATTAACTCGTTTAGAGTCTTATCCTTTTGTTTTAACGCTATTATGACTTGATGTAAAATACTTAAATGTGGTTCGCAAGGAGAAAAACTTTTATGCATAATGTTTTCGTCATTACATATTATTTGTTTATCCTTATATGTTTTATCAATTAATTCTAACTTTTTATCGAAATCAATGTATGTTACTACATTCCAATAACTTTCAATAAAATTAATATGTTCATAGTATATTCCTGCGGACGATATTTGAGTCCAGTTGAATACATTGCAAAAGGGCAACCATGACGTTAACCTGGAACGATAGCCTTTTTTATACGGTTGAAATGAACTTTTACATATTTTTTCTTTATGCGTATTGTGCAGATTACGTTGGAATTAATTTGAACAATCCTATACGGACCTTGATAGTTGGGTGTTAATTTTTTTGGGCTGATTAATTTTCGTAGTTTCGTTCCTTAAATAAACTAAATCATTTACGTTAAAACTTTTATTACTTGCAATATTTTTGTCGAAATTTTCTTTTGACTTTATCTTTCGAACTCGAATATGTTCGCGTGCAATTTTCTGTGATTTATTTAATTTCAACTTTAAATTGTCGACGTAATAATCATAAGTATATTTAAATTCTGATTTCTGTGTTAGTGACGTCGGATGTTCTGGTTTTAACCCAAAAATTAGTTCGTATGGCGTATACGTAGTACTAGTATGAGACGTTGTATTGTAGGAAAACATTGCAAAATGTATCCATTCGTCCCAATCTGTTTGTTGTTCCGAAATATAATGCTTTAAGTAATCTGCTAGAGTCGCATGTGACCTTTCTATTGCACCGTTCGACTGAGGATGATAAGCTGTTGTTTGGATTTGTTTAATTTTAAATAATTTCGCAACTTCCTTTAATATATTTGACGTGAAATCCCTTCCTTGATCTGTAAGTATTTGATTTGGTATTCCAAATTTACAAATGAAGTTGTTGACTAACTCTTTCGCGATAGTAATTGCTTCATGATTTGGAACTGGAAACGCTTGTGAAAATTTTAAATTTTATTTTTAAAGTCTTGTAACGTGAGAATATATTTATTTCCATTTTCGGATAAAGGTAACGGACCTACAATATCCAAAGCAACTTTTTCGAAAGGTTTTTCAGAAGATGTAGTTATTTCCATTGGATGAATAAATCTTTTACGAGAAATTTTATTTTTTGACATGATTCACAATTTCTTATATAACTCCTAACGTCTTTTTTCATATTTTTCCAATTATATCTCTCTTTTATTCTATTGTACGTTCGGTGAAAACCTGAATGTCCTGATTGAGGTGAATCGTTTCTCTTTAATTAATTTAGTTATATCCTTAGGATCTGGGTTACATATTTTACTATTACAAATCGTCAACATGATCCCTGAGTTTGCAAAGACGTAATAAATGATAGTTTTTATTTTATTCCAATTTAATTTAATATTACTGTGAGATAGTTATGGAATCGAAAGCGATTTCTTTTCTTGTGATGTTAATACATTTTTTAATTTAACGAAAACAATAAAAACATATCTTCATATGTTGGTTTATCCCAAAAATGTTCCATTACTTTAAGATGGTAAACGTTAAATATGGTATTTAATTCTGAACGTAATATGTCTCTTACATCAGATTTATTTTTCTTTATATAATCGTAATTATTGATTCTATTTCTTATCTCCATAAACAAACCTTCGGACATTTCCTTATCTTTGGAAATAAAATGACATAAATTATCTTTCCGTGTTAGAAGACATTTATCGGTTTCAACAGTATTTTTGCATTCAATAATTTGTTTGTCTTTATAATGAGATTTTATAAATTCTTCTTAAGAATTTGGTTCTGGGTTTATTCTAATGTGTAATATTTGAGAATGATCAATTCTAGATAGCGCATCGGCATTAGAATTTAGTTTTCCTGGTTTGTTTATAGTATTATATTGATATTCTTTCAATTTTAAACGCCAACGAAGTAAGCGAGAACCTGGGTCTTTGGTATTGAACAACCAAACTAAAGGTCTGTGATCTGTTATAATATTAAACTTTACACCATACGAGTAAGGTCTGAAATGTTTAACTGCACAAATGATTTTTCTGTTGTATTTTAAAATAGACGTAATTGCTTTTGACTTTGAGTTAACTTTTGTTATACTTCTGCAAAGATAAACACCTTCCGTAATTTCTATTTCGGGGACAAGTCCCTCTGCTATTTCAGGATTCAAGACTTTGAATTCAACTAAGGTCTCAGTACGAGCCTGTACAATAATAACCGAATTATTATTTTTTACATATGAATATTTCATTTTAAAATATATCGGGATAGAACTATTACCTATACATAAAGTATTGTTTCCGTAATTAATTTTTGCATTCACTTTCCTTAGAAAATCATTACCAATAAGTCCATCGAGTGGAACATTCGTTGCACGAGGCAATAAATGCATCTTATTAGGTATCGAGATTCCATTGAACAATATGTACAATTTTACAGATCCTAACGTTTTTAGCGATTTTTCAGCGTTAATGCCCTTAATGTTTATTATTTCTTTATCATTTTATTTAGTTTCGCCATCTAAAACCATAGGGTTAATCAGTGATATATCCGCGCCACTGTCTAATAATAGTTCAACGCATTTGTTTTTACATTCTTTTATAGGAATTTTTTATGAAAGCTGTAATATTTTCGATATCATTTAATATTCTACCTGTAACGTATTGACCGTCTTCGTTTTGGTAGGCAACGAAGGGTCTTAGAAGTTTTCCGGATTTTTGTTTTATGAATTTTAGTCTTCGGAATTTTTATTTTCCGAATTTTTGTTTTCCAAGAATTTTTTATATTTCCAACAATCTTTTTTATAGTGTCCTCGCTTTTGGCAAAAGAAACACGTTATTGTGAGATTACGATTCGATTTTTACGTTATAATTGTTTTTATACTGAGGCTTGAAATTTGAAGCGAAATTACTGGATGATTGTACTTGATTGACATGTTTGTCCTTGTTGTGGAAGCAATATACAGAGATGTGTCCTGATTTTTTACAAATAGAACAAAAATTTTGATTACTATTATTGTATGCTGTAACATTCACCATTTTTCTTCGTTTATCGCAAATACCGAAGCTTCTTCAAAGGTTTTAGGATCTCTAGCCCTCAAAATAACACTATATTGCGATAATGCGCCCATTAAAAATGCTTGAAGAGCCATTTGTTTGATCATGGAATTTTTACCGATTAATTCAGAGACATTGACAGTTTCTGCTTTAGTAGCCCTCATTAAATTTGAATAACATCTTTCAATTCTTTGTGTGAAGTTAAGAATGCTCTCATTTCTACTTTGTTTACATGATTGTAATTCTAATAATAATTGTGTAAAACTTTTCGAATCAGAAAAAATTTCTACAAGAAAACTTTTGTATTCCTCCCATGTATGTAAATTTCTACATGACGTTACTAAATATGCCTTTCCAGTAATTTTAGTTTGCATGTATTTGAAAATAATATCTTTTTGAACTGTAGATGCTAAATTATAAGCGTAATCAGAATTTTTAATAAATGTGTGGAGATTATCCGTATTACCATCAAATGTACTAATGAATTGCGTTAAAAATTGAAGAGATATATCTTTTTCAGTCATTTTGAACAAAATAAAAAATTTAAATTAACTATGAAATGATTTTAAATTATGAGATAACACATAGACAATAAATCAGACTTACATTAATATGAAACACAAATACATGTTCTGCAAAGCAGGTCCAGGACGTGAAGGTGAAGTATTTTCTTGATGTTCGGCTTCTTGCACAGGGGCAACAACGTATTTTTCAATAAAATTTCTTCTTTTTTCCACGAAACGAGCTGTAGAATGAAGTGCAGGATCTAGGTGATCCTAGTGTGTGAAGTAAAATATCGTCTTCTTCTTCTTCGCACCAGCCACAAATATTTAGAAGTTCCAATATTGAATCCAGAGTTCTTTTCTTTTAGTCAAGAGTACTACAATATTATCGAAACAATATTATATTTGTGTAGTAACTACTTGTACCAAATCCCACTTCTGACACCAATTTTTGTTATGGATTCTTTTGTACTAAAACACTTTACTTGCACTTTATTTGTATTTATTTCATAGAATTAGGTTTTACAGGGTAATTATCTACACCAGAAGCGTAGTGTTACTCCAACTGATATTAACTGTGTGAGACTGACTGAATCTTTAGAATGAACCGTCTCATATAGTGGTAGAATGTCCACAAGGTATGTCAATATCAGTTGGGGTAAAGTTCAACATAACACTTATTATTTAACATACCCAAATAATTACATAATACATAGTTCATCATAACAATAATAATTTAGGGGTGATAACAAATTTGTATGGATAATAGAAAGTCGGTTAAATGGGTCCAAAGTGTTATCTCCTGTATGGGTAGGTACATAACAATTTTGACAAGGATTAAATTAATTATTGGGACTATGATTACAGGAAAAAACAACTTTGCCCACAAATTGACTTATGCCATTTTAATTACATTTCACAGAAATAATTCACGTAATTTTTCCACCTCGCAAAATAACATCTTACTTCTGCTGTCAATGTTTTGACATTTGTAAGTTCTAATCATCCAAAATATTTGATTAGCTATTGATTTTCCTGAGTTGATCATTTTTTTGTACAAGACAAGTTTTACTGCATACTACATACGTAATAATATATCAACATATAATTTGATTTGTAAAAAATCTCACTGAAAAATAAAAAGGAAAACGGAAAGGAAGACAACGATTCTTAGGCTAAGCATAATAGTGAAAATAGAATTAATTTCCAAATATGTATGCGATTTCACTTCTAAGCCAAAATATTAATTAATCATGCTCGTGAAAAATCTCCTTCTGAATCCTCTTTTCGTATCAACTTTGAAAGCTATAACGTTTAGTTCATTTGAATTACCGGCGTAGGAGCAAAGAATACTACCTTTTCAGGGCGTTTACATGTGTTGGTATGACAACACCAGTGCGCGGCGGTTTTTGTCAGCAAATAAATGACCACATAAAATTGGTTTTAACGCAGTGAAAATCGCGTCAAGATAACAAAAATATATTAAGGCATGTTCCTTAGATATCGGGCTATCTAGTCATCTTATTAGGCTTCAAACATTAACAGAATATAATAAGTATTACGAGAATAAACATTCATCGATAAAAACGAACTATTTGTATGAACGGACTTACGGGGATATGTGTGCGTCATCATAGTGTCTGCAATCTCCGAACACTGCGCCGATTGTCAAATATTATGGTCCACTTATATTTATATTACGAAAACCATAAAACCGTCATCACTCATCACATAACACAGTACGATCACTCTTGAATTGAACTTATTTAATGTTCTTCATTTTTAATTCATTCTAAATAGTATTACAAACATCGAGAGCGTATAATAATTCATTTAATAATTTTTATTTTTGTGATAATTTTTAAAGCATTGTGAAAAACACAGCTCAAAATTACACTCTTTGCACATGTATCAAGTAAGTTTTTTCTTTTGTTCTCCTAATTTAGTCTGTGAACATACACGACACCTACGGCGTGGTTTTTTGGATTTTTCAGTTGGTGGTACAAATCTTTTCTCATGTTTCATGGCAGATTTTGGCACGGATAATCTCAATGGTGTATCCATAGAAGGTGTGAAATGTGATTTAGTTGTACCTTGCGCTGAATATTTGGCTATTATTGGACGGATAATATTAAGTTGGAAACCTGCTAAACTAATATTTTTTGATGTAGCCAATTTATACAGTAAATAGGAATTAAGCAAAAATAAGTCGATAATGTGAAAACAAACTTTTTTATACCACTTAACATATTTTCGCATACAACTTAAGCCGCTAAGCATCGTGTCTGATTTATCTACAATTCACATACATTTATTATATTCGATGATACATTTCGGTTGTTTTATTGGAAGGCCAGTTGATGTATTTATTTTACCTGTTTCATTAAAAGTAGCATCATGTAAAGTGGTTAGCATGTGAACTTCACGTCAATTATGCCATTTCAGAGCTAATAACGGTCCATTGTGAAATGACTCCGACTCTCCTTTCTTCAGTTTGTGGTAATTAGAAAGCCCCTTTCTGTTCTTGCGTACTGTTCCACAAGCAAGTCGTTCAAGTTTTTAATAATTGTGGACTAGACTATCAGTTGTCGCACCATAAACTGTGACCAATGCTAATATAATCTGCCAAAAGTGTAGTCACAACTGCACCAGAAATTCTTTAATTGTAAGATGACGATTTCTTGTTATCAACATCGTCACCACGAGAAAAATATACATTTCTGCAATAAATGTCTCCACCCACTTTGTTATTCTGGAATAAACTCCAAATGGTTCGTGAGCTATTTGGAAATTATAGAATTTATTGCATTCATCCACTATTTTTGAGACTATGTCCTCATTGGCGAAGTGTAGGAAATAGTCAACCTCAAACGAATTTTCAGACAATGATGTACCAGGGTTGATTCCTGAGGAGAAATCATCGAACTCATGAACGATGGGTATCTGAGGCCCAGAAGTTCAAACAGTAGATGGTCTTTCGACTGAAGTTTCACCACCGAACAGTATAGAATCCTCGTTATCAAAATCCACAATATCTGACAAATCTTCATATGCATCATCGGCGTCACTTATTTCTAAATCTGAATCCATCTCATCAATGGCTCTTGAAATGTCGTCTTCGGTAACTCACCGTGAGCCACGATAAAACTTGTTTGGAAAACGGAAAATCAACACAATGAAAGTACAAACAATAAATGAAATTAGATAAATTTATGAAATTAGATAAATTTATGAAATTAGAATTCACTTACACAGAAAAAAACTATTAAAAAAAAAAATTATCACTAAAAGTACAACTTGTTATACTATTATGTGCAAAATATTCTAAGCAATTTGGATAGCAGACTAATTTAAGTTTTTTTTTTAAATAACACTCGATTTAAAATAGCTCCCTAAATATTTAAGTACGTTTTTTTGTTTTAAATTTAATATCACTGCATATAGAATTATTTCCCAAAAGGTTGCCATAAAAAAGTTAATACAGAATATTGACCCAATCTAAATGTTTGTTTACTACACACACACACACATTAGATACGTACGTAATAAATATTTAAAAAAAAGATTTAATTGGTATTTATCACTTTAAGTATTCAAATTTTTTTAAATTCACGAAATGCGAACTCGGCGCATGTAAAATTCGATCTACGCAATGTCCTTTGTTTCGACAGGGAAACGAGAGTAGCGCCATTCTGTGACCGATGACAAAATTGCGTCACAGAGAATCTCGATAGCAAGATTTACGATCGACCCGTTTAAAAATATTTAAAAAATAATTGAGAAAAATAATTCTAAGAAATTTTGATAGGTGCCGGTAGAGGACAGATTTGGGTAGATTTACAAAATTATTTCATATATACGAGGGTTGACATTTTGTAGTACGGTGCCGCCTCAAACGGAGACGCTAGCGCACGGGGCTTGTATTTTGCCGCCTACTATGTTGAGACGCTGGCCAGAAAATAAAAACCGCTAAAGTCTGACTAAGTAAAACAGTCGAAAAGATCTTATAACCCAACGCTTTTTTGCGTGCAGGCGAGATTTGCTTCTGGTAACGAGCCTTAGAATTTTTTATGCGTAGTTTTAATCCCGCAGAGGAACAAAACAAAATCTTATATGTGGGTGGCCAAATTATTAGTTACACTTGCAAAAACTACATTATGATCAGCTTGAAGCTGTATAACATTTTATAAGAGTGGAAGTTTTCCTTTTCAGAAGCTTCCAGGAGTTCTCTTTAGGGTTCAAGTCGGTCAAATTGCCTGGCCAAGGCAAATATTTGATTTCTTTAATCTCTAAGATGGCTGTTTTTGATTTAGCTTTTTGGCAAGGAGCGGAATCATACATAAAAGTGCATTGAGTAATCTGTTTTGTCCCCAATATTTTTTGTACTGATCCATGTAAATGTTCAGTACTTATTTAGTACGTGTAAGTTTTTGGCAATTACTGTCGAAATATTTATACTTAAATACAATATTTTTACCCAGAATTACACTATATTTACGTTTTTCAAAGTTCAATAACTAAAAAGCACTTAATAACAATGTTTACTGATTAAAATAACAAAACCTCAACATGCAACTTTTTGACACTTCACAGCAGAATGATCGATAACTTCACTATTATGTCATCAAACAGTGTTTCCTCTGCAAAATATGTTTGACAGTATCGCCAAGATTAAAATATCAAAACCTATGACCTAATAAATAAATAAAGAGCGAATGATTATCAAATAATAAGAAAAACCATAATGTAACCAATAATTTTCTCACCCACTGTATCTGATGCATATAAATCTCGGTGTTTAAGTAGTACCCGATAAAAATCTTCCAACGGCGTGCTGTGGCATCAGGAAATTTGCATAGCTCTCTGTCCAGATGTTTGCGTCAATGCAAGTATTTTATGATCGTGATATCCGCTAGATTTTTTTGCAAATTAAAATTTGATTTAAAATTTTGTTTTTATATTTTTCGTTCCTTATTTGTAATTTTTTTTAATAAGAAAGGATCAAAACAACTAGTAAAAAAAAAACATTTAAGAGAACCCAAAATGATGGCTTTCTGTTTCGCAGCCCAGCGGGCAATCACCCAAACTCGTAGGTGGTACCGCTGGTTGCAGCTCCCTGCTTTCTACCTCAGGGCTTGCTTGTGGCCTTGCAAACGGACTGAAAACGGAACCGAAGGTACAACAGAAGGTATTGTACAAAAAATATATATGTTTCAGTCATCCTATTTCGATATTTGACCACATCGTTCTATCATTTTGTCTCAGACATAATGTGTGTAGGTGTAACCAACCCACTGGGAGGTGGGGGGGGGGGCGATTGCCGATTAAATTCCTAGGGGGCGGGGTGTGTATTGGCATGACAACATCCTAGAAAACTTGAATGTAAGCCATTGTACAAATGTTTCTGTGTGCGGAAGTAAGAACGATATGAGTAAAAAAAAACAAATATGTAGAATTGTTCCTTAGATACATATCTAGCAAGGAAAAATGGGATGAGTCAGAAAATAAAATAATGTGTTATTAATTTTAAAAAGGAAACGTGACATGCAAAAAAATAAATTCCAAAATTTTGTTTTAGCTCTCCTGAACATCTTTATTTTTTGACTCGTTTCATTCTTCCTTGCGCGCACAGATTTTGTGGTGATTTATGTAGGTACTTGTATAATATATACCGAGAAACTATTGTTATGGCACATTGCTGGCGATTGTTTTAAGCGATTAAATTAAAATATGTAAAACAAATCATAAAAGTCGAAGATTGTTCTCTGCGTAGCTGAACATATTATCCACGTGATATACAATTGCAAACGATTCAAATACTTGATGAAATATACCGTGGTACGTACCATCACATTAAGTACTAAATACAATAAATAAATAAAATATTATCGTTTACAAACTGCCAATTGTTTTGAATACAGAAACAAAGTATCGATATTATGTGACAAACTATTGCCTGCGTAGTTGAAAATGTACAAACGTTTTACCCCTGTTGTACCTACCGACCACATTTTGATGGATATTCAGTACTTTCATCGATTTTAAAACATTATTGTTTTCATCCAATATGATATGATTACCTCAGCGGCTGAATTTCTTCTTAACGCGGTAGCATGCATTTTAGAGTCGAAGGTTGGCAAACACCCCACTCAAGCCAGTTCTTCCAATCAATTCTATTTTGACACCACCCCTTCTCAAGTCCCGTATGTTTCTTGTCCACTCCAGTTTAAATGACACGAATTACCCTAAATACATGGACAGAATGCTCAATATGTTAGAAATGATTTCATACATTTTTGAATGGAGAAGTAATACGAGTAATTTGATAACGAAATCAATTATGAAATAATTTTTCAATATTTTTCGTTCATAAATAAATACTTTGACTATATCTTCTTCATAATATCGTTGTTAGAAAGGCAAAAGGCTGAAGCCATTTCGGGAAGTTTACACCAGAGCACTTTATCTTTTTTTTTTTTAATTACAGTTAAATTCACATGTCTTCAGTACCTGCTTGGATTTTGAAAAAAAAAATAATAAAAAAAGGTAACTCACCGGTCGGTAGCTGAGTGGACAAACGCGTCGGATTCCCACCCGGGCGTCGTGCGTTCTATTCCTTTGCTGGCTAAGTTCTCCATCATTGACAAGCAAGATCTTTCGATTCTTATGATGGCAGTAGGAGTTTTTCAAATATTGTCAGGTTATTTGTGACCCAAAAATGATTATCTTTCTTTAAAAAAAAAACTTTATGCTCTCACTGAGTTACCTGAAGAAAAAAAAAGCTAAAAAAAAGTCCCAAACTTGTTTAGCTTGAGTTAAGCCTTCTCCCAAATAGTAAATATATTTTAGATACCTGAAGGGCCACAAAAGTCTTCAGAATCATACGAGAGTCAGAGCGCTGAGCAACTGATCAAAACTGCATATTCAAATAAATTGTAATCAAAGTGTCGCTAAAGCCATTTTGCCTTTCCAGCAACGATATGCTAATCATACCTCTCTCACTACTTAAAATTTCTCGAGAGTTCTTCCCATGACGTTCTTCATACATAGGTACGCCCAGTCGCGTAGCGAGGGGGGCGGAGGGGCAGACCGCCCCGGGCGCCCATATTAGGAGGGTGGTAAATTTGCTTATCGAAAAAAATGTGACAGACAAAATAGACTTTGATGATGTTATTAATGATTTTGCTGCGCGCAAGGTCCGAAAAGTTAAAATTTAAACTTAAGTATACTATTTTGGTTTTGAAATATATATTTTTCGCTCTTTCATATGATTCCTTTTTTCCACCAACACCAACATGATTATTTTTATGACATCACAAGGGCGGCAAATTATGATTCCGCCCCGGGCGATGATGGCGCACGCCATGCCACTGGGTACACTAGTGAGCCCTTATTCATACAACTTTTAATAGCAAGGTGTAATCTCGTGTGCTTTATATCAGGGCGTTGTAGCTATGCTATATTACAAGTAATTGATAAATTTCTATATCAACTACTACAGCCTCCCACGTGAAGGCCCTATTTGGGCGGATTATTAAACTCAACCAATTGGCTTAGATAGAGTGCTTTGATGAGGAAAATTCAACTTTCTGGAAGAAAAAGGTTTCGAAAAAAACATCTGCTTCATACGAAAAAATTGAGCCAAAGAACTCTAATCATTTCATATCTTCACAAAATAGTTATTTTTTATTTATTTTGGTGAAATATTTTCAGCTCCCAACGTCGTTTCCGCCATGAGCGATGGTGCATTGAAATGTCCAGCTAACAATAATAATAATAAAAAACATTGTCCCATAATGTTTTTCCCACATTTTCGTTATTTTTTTGTTTGTTGTTTT
>JAGWCC010001254.1:0-41164 GCA_022651775.1 Drusus annulatus
ACATTTAAAATAAAATAGGCAGATAATACGAAATGAAAGAGCCTAAACGTCAACTGAGAAGGTGATAAAAGAATAATGAGAAATTTTAATAGTTCACGGGAAATATACCTAATATTGGACTACTGCACAAATTTAACTGATTTTTTTTTTTTGTTTTCTTACTGTTCTCAATTTTTTATTTTTTTATTGTGTATTGTATATTTATTATTCTCCCTATGTATGTACGAGTATATATAACCACACTCTATGTATTTTTTGTTTGGTTTAATTTTGTTCCCTTATTTTACTTAAGGCGAAACCAGTCTGTCATATAGACAGGTATAGAGGTATTATAGACAGCCCTGATTTACATAGCTTAATTACCTTTTATGTACCTAACAGATCCACTCGATCCAAAAATTCTTTTAAATGTAACAATAATATCAGGACTGAGTCATTTAAATACTCGCTTGTACCTAGATTGCATGCAGTGAGTAATTCTATCGCTGAAATAGTAGATATATTCAACTGCACTTAATTTGCATTATAATATTTCTATCAACTTAATTATGTTTTTGGGTGCTAATCATTGTTATTTTTTATGTCACTATTATTTTATGTTTTATATCATATAATAATAATAAATGGATTACTTTTATAGCGCCGTTTTTGTGGGAAAATCACCTCAAGGGCGCTTTACAAATTAATTTATCTAACCTATAATTTATCACTTAGGGGCTATTTCACCACCTCTCAATAAACTACTATTCATTAGTTAACTCTAATCATCGGAATATTCGTTAGCTATCTCTTTCCGCAAGTTTGGCTGGCAACGTCGCTTTTTTTCAAACCTTATCCCGTCTGCTGTCACGTCTGTCAATACAATGCCGTTATTTCTAACATAAACTAACTTTCACAACACAACATTCGCGCGCGAAGCTCATTACATCCCTCTCACCAAATAGTTAAACGCGTCTCTATATTTAAATAAAACATATTTCTATTTTATAACTTTATTGTATTATTCAGGGGCTATTTCACCACTTCTCAAGAAGCTGTCAACGTAAAGTGCACAAGTTAGTATCTACCTTCTGATTTAAAATGGCGGCGTACTGTTTTGACAGCTGACAGTAGGCGAGTTTTCTGTTGAAGTTGATTTTTTACTGTAATTATGGAAGTGGTTGAAGATTTAAATATCTTAGACGAACAGGACATGGCGGAAAGACGTAGACCGCGTGTTTTCAAACCAAGAGTCAATTTTTATACGTCTTAGATGACATTGAGTTTAGGTCAAGATTTCGCTTGACAAAAAATGCCGTAAAGGAGATACAAAATCAAGGATAAAATCTCTCCAAGAAGCACACGGTATGTAATTCTAATATACGCCTTCACAATATATCACGGAATATACTATGAAATAACAACAATCTTTGGCAGTACAATATACCCACATACAACATGTTCATGCTTACAAACTATCAACCTTCACCAAGCAATAATAGACACTCCCCAATGCACTTCACTAATATAATTTAATAATAAAGTTATAAAATAGAAATATGTTTTATTTAAATATAGAGACGCGTTTAACTATTTGGTGAGAGGGATGTAATGAGCTTCGCGCGCGAATGTTGTGTTGTGAAAGTTAGTTTATGTTAGAAATAACGGCATTGTATTGACAGACGTGACAGCAGACGGGATAAGGTTTGAAAAAAAGCGACGTTGCCAGCCAAACTTGCGGAAAGAGATAGCTAACGAATATTCCGATGATTAGAGTTAACTAATGAATAGTAGTTTATTGAGAGGTGGTGAAATAGCCCCTTAAGCTTATAACTAAAAACTTACAGTTAAGATTTATTACTAATGGCTTACAACTAATATTTTCAACTAGTGACTTACAATAAGGACTTATGGCTTGTAACTTACTACTGAGTATAACTTATAACTAGTAATTTACATCTAAGATTTCATTATTATTACTTCATCACCTCTTCATTATTGCTCCACATTTGCATTACTGTTCAACTATTCTTTTCTTGTGTAACGACAAATAATAGAACAAGTTTCAAATTCTCAACAAAAACAAAGAGGAATGAGAATTATACATGGCAAAATAGATTTTTAAAAGTAGTAAAAATGTCAGGCGACAAACTAAATTGGCTAACAGGAAACAGTTATGTAAAAGCCCACGAGGGCGTATATAATTAAATAAATAAACATTAAATAAAATATTTGGTATTATACAAAGATATTATTTAATTTTCATTGAATATGTCAAACCAAAAAGTGATTACTTTCTACGAAAAAAAAATCCAATGCACTTTACCTTCACCAAGCAGCAGGCCTTCCATTCTCTTCTTGAAAAGTGCATTGTAGTCGTCCACCAAATCAAACATTGCAATAATCTTCCCTAGCCTCAGACAAAACGTATCGAACTTTCCAAACACGTAGTTTTCTGAGAAGCCAAAAAGCTGCTGGTCTGGGAGGAAGGGCTGGGACTTGATAAGGGCGTAGGTGGCTCGATAGGTTTGATTTAGTCTGATGCAACTGATCATCTTTTCTCTGACAATGTCTCTGTCTTGGCTCCAGATCGTCTCCTTACCACGGCACGTTATGTACTGTTTGCAAGTCTCAATCATCTGATTTGTAATCTGAAACATTACAAAATAAAAGAAGTTCTGTTCTAAACTTACTAAATAATTAACAAAAATATTATTTTGATAATTATGAGGTTGTCACCTCAATTTAAATTATCTGAACTTAATTACCGACTAAACTTGCTTATAGTATAATATAAATTCAATGATTGACAATCCTGAACTATTTATTGTATTTAATTGCATTTCATGTTCCTGGCTGGGCAGTTACAAGCTCAGAACAATAATATACAAGAGAGAGCGCTACTGTAGTCAGTTTTTATGAGGTTTGCTGGACTCGGCTAGACCTGGACGTGGCTAGGAATAGGGTATTTATACATCCATTCATAGCACATGTCAACCTAATGTTTTTGTTTATTCGGATAACCACTTTTTCACGGTATTGTTGTAAACAAAATTATAGCATGTAGCCTAATAAACCGTTGAGTTATGTTCATTTCTTTCGCGTGTCAAAACGTGTGGGCGGAGTCAACGGAGACGCGGGACACGAAGAACATTCTAACAATACTTTAAAGCGGTGTGAAAATTTGGGAGATTTTGTTGCCTCTTTCTTTCTCGTGGTGTACGACGTAAAAACCCGGAGAAAGTGATTTATCCCAAATTTATAAAGGTTCGGTAAAAAGATTTAGCTCTCTCTCCATATATTGTTACTTCAAAGTTACAAAACAGTACCTACCATATTATTGTGACAATTCTACTTCAACCTCACAATATTACACTCCTATGCGACGAATTCAACATCTGGTAACAAATTCTCCGATGCTGTTGATATATTTAGTACGTCAATATCACGATATAAGTATACCTTAATACAGTTTTTTTTTCGTCTAGTAGAGCTAAATTAATTGGAGAACACATTTAACAACAGACAATAATTATCAGTCCAGTACACGAGTATAAACAATAATACGTAGAAATGAAAATATAACTTTGACATGAAGCACTCACTTTGTGGAAAGACATAATTAAATTTTAAATAAAAGTAACTTTGTTTTGACACCACTTTATTACATACATATACCAACCGGTTTCGGCTCTACCTGAACCTTCTTCAGGGCTGAACAAATATGTATTAAATCAATAATTCTGTTTTGATTTGAAGAAGGTTCAGGTAGAGCCGAAACCGGTTGGTATATATGTAATAAAGTGGTGTCAAACAAAGTTATTTTTTATTTTAAAATTCTGAAAAATATAACGTCAAATAAAAAAATATAACAAAAGAAAGTAAATAACAATATATATATATAAACAATGGCATAGAGATACATAAAATATTTGGTAAAAAGAAAGCTAGTATTTAGTGGTTATTTTGAAGTGATAAAGTTGGTGGTCAACATTAAATTCACAGAATATTGTTTTAGCAATACCTTTATAGCTAATAAGTTAGGATACAATAATAAACTAGTTTGAAGCTGAGCTAGGTAATCTATTCAATTCTAGTTCTACTTGCCGAAATAAATTTAGCTAAAATATCGTCGCTGGAAAAGGCAAAAGGGCTGAAGCGCCATTTCGGAAAGATTATACCAGATCACCTTAAAGGTTTTTAGTTTTAGAATTAAATTCATAAGTCTTCACTTCAGTACCTTGTTGGAATTTGGAAAAAAAGCCTTTCCCCAAATGGTAAATATATTTTAGATGACTGAAGGGCCGCAAAGTCTTTGGAATCAAACGAGAGTCAGAGTATTCGATGTAGAAAAAAAAACTGATCAAAACTGCATATTCAACTCATTTTTTAACAAAGTGTCACTTAATCCCTTTCGCCTTTCCAGCGACGATATATCCCACGTTGTATAACCTACCTTGACCATGAGAGAAGAAGTCCTCTCCGAAGTGTTGTAGAATTGCGACACGCTGTGGATCAACCTGACGGTCTGCAGCAGGTTGAGGATGGAGTCGCGCATGCGCACCGGGGCGTCCAGGTACAGAGAGTGGCAGCACTTCTCCATGACCTGGATAAACTTGGCGTTGTCCCTCGCCTCGTTGTAGCAGAAGGTCATCTTGTGGTCCGTCTCTTTCCACAGACGCAGGACCTTGGACTGGGCGGCTTGCAGGCAGGCCAGGGTGGTCTGAACCTCTGGATCCTGAGCAAACGAAACCAAACTACACGTGTTTTCCAAAAATCTATAATTTGTAAAATATTCTGTTTTAACTGATCATTTTCTATACTTGAAGATGAGAAACTAGTTGGGAGAATTGAGCCCCCCGCTTCTTCCAGTATTCCAACTCGTCTTGGGGACCGCTCGAGTCTACCTCGCGTCGCAATTGTTCGCTCTCCATCAGCACCTAAAATAGTTCAAACATCTCGTGTCATTATAACCATTCACTTTATTTTTATAGAGAATACCGCACAAGAGTCCCAACTGCTCCCAACCGTCTAGAGCCAGTGAAACTTGGCATCCACAATTAGGGAATGTTGTGAGGCTGAAGGTAGTAAGGAGGGGAAGGAGATGAGGAAGAGGAAGGTTGTGAAGTACCAGGCTATTCAGATCTGGTCACTAAACTAGGCCAAAGCCGTTTCAAGAAACGTTTCGATTTTCGATTCTAAATGGTGGTCTTTCACCAGAGCGATACTCAGAATATCTACCACGACTGAATGCTGTAGAAATGAGATCCCTGAGGCGAATGTGCGTAAAACTGCGCATAACTGTATTAGAAATGTGAATATCCGGAAAGCATGCAAGACTGATGTTAGCGTGATGAATAGAATCAAGAAAGTGACGCTCAGATGGTTTGGGCATGTATAGCGAATGAATGAAGAAAGGAGTCTGAAAATAATATATTTATTTATTTATTTAATTACATACGCCCTCATGGGCTTTTACATAACATATGACACAAAACATAAAATAACAGTGACATAAAAAATAACAATGATTAGCACCCAAAAGCATGATTAAGTTGATAGAAATATTATAATGCAAATTAACACTAGTATTTTTGAAAGAGGTGAGATGAGATATGAAACAAAGGCGAATGGAAGCAGAAGTAGGGGACGCCCGAGGAAGACATGGCGCGATCAAATGAAACAAACACTTGAGTCGGGTCAGTATAAAAGATGAGGATGTTTGAGACGATGTATGAATTTGAATGAAGCAAGGAGTGTGTGCCAAGACATAGTGGCATGGCGGTCCGTCTTCTCTGCCTACCACTGCGGGGAAACGGCGTGATGCTTAGAGTATACAAGAAGTAGCCCAAGCCAAAGCCAGTGAAGTCAGTTTTGGACTTGTTTTTGATGATTTTAACATGACTCGGCGCAAATGGGCGTGGCTAAGACTAAGGCTACGGTATTTATACATCCATTCATATCACATATCGACATAATGTTTTTGTGTATTCGTATAGCCACTTTTTCACAGTATTTTTATCAACAAAAATATAGCATCTAACCTAAAAAACCGTTTAGTTGTGTCAAGTGTAGTGGCAAAATAAAAAATGTGGGCGGAGTCCCGCCGTTAACCAGCGAAAATAACCAGCTTAAGAACATTACGACAGTATATAGAAGCCGTCCAAGAAATTTGTTGTCTCTTTCTCTCTCATGGTGTACGATGTAAAAACACGGAAACAGTGATTTATTACAATTTCGGATGGGTTGGGTAAAACAAATTAGCTTCCCTCCATATATTGTTCCTTCAAGGCGTGATGCTTAGTTGGTTTGTCACTGATTTAATGTGGCTACTTTACTTTGCGTTAGCATTGCGACTTACCTCCATAACTCGCTTGATCCATACAGATACTCTTTCTTCAAGAACTGCCACTTCGTCCGGCCTTTTGGCCAAAGCTTTTATGCTCTCCGGACCTTCTAAATTGCGAGTTATAATTTTACCATCATCGAAGATATTGACTTCGTCGCAAACCTCTTCACACACTGAAACGAAGTACCAAAGTATTTAGAGGTACATAAAAACGAATTGCGTTATAAAAGAAGACGTCTGTTTGAGCAATGTCTAACCTTTGAGAGCACTGCAGAAAGATCTCAGGCCTGGTAGTAGCTGGTTCTTCACCATGGGGCATTTCCCGTCCTCGTCATCCTCGGTGGATGGATGTGCTAGTGCCTCCATGTACACACACTCCATTATCCGCTCAATCCCTGTGACCATCCCTACACTTCTGGCATCCAGAATACCACAATATCTAAAGAGAACGGTTGTTTATTTTTAAAGCCGACACCAGGAAATATCGTATTTTTTGTAACTGTTCATTACGTTTATTAAATTGAGGTAATACTTTTACGCAATGGATGGGTATAAAACGATCTCAACAGAAAAATTTTGTTTTTCGCACGGCCGCTGATTAGCCACTGAACCACCATCGAATGATGGAAATATTAGAGATGGTCAATATTCATGTCCTGGTTGGAAGGAACCGTCGATATTATTTTTGAGAGGAACCGGTTATTTTTGGAACTAGTTATTTTTGGAACAGGTTATTTTTTGAACCGGTTATTTTTGGAACCGGTTTCTATTTTTTTCAAATAAAAATGTCGAATATGGCGGCTTTTCGCCGGAAAGGTGCGGTTGTTATTTTTTTGGCAAGCAAATTAGCGAACCGTTTACAGTGATTTTGACTCCAAAAATATCTAGCAACACTCCCCCCCCCTCCCACTCTCTCTCCCTCCCCCATGAATCAGTAACCTTTTTGACACCAGGAACCGGTTCCCAAAATAGCCGGTTCCTCACCAGTCACCGGTTACTGGAACCGCAGTGTCACCCATTTTCCGATATCTACCATCCCTAGCTAATATACGTGTCATGAAGATATCTATTTACTTACAAATCTTTTTGGAACCCCTCTTCTGGCAGTTGTTTCCCAATACTAATCCTGAACATATAGATGCAGACGCCGGTGAAGGCGCAGTCCCACCCGTCCGAGAGAAACAGTCGCTTCTTCATGACAACGGGGGGTTGGGCTGGAGGCGCTCCCTTGGCAGGCGGTTGCTGGCCGGTCCTGCCGCTGGTGGTGGCCTTAGCTACATCTGCCGGCGGTATCGACTCGGTGTCACACATCTCTTGGTAGAACCAAATCAGTTTGTTGCGCATGTGTGGAAGGAATAGCTGGTTTATTTCGTCCAACTGGAATAAAATACATGTTTACGATGGTTTTATGTGGAAGCTAGTAGTTGCTCCTTACTAAGTTGCTACCCGGCTTTTTCCAAGCTTCTTACTTTTGATTTACTATGTCTTTTTATCAATATAAGAATGGGATTTTCAAAGCGTCCTACCCAACGCGACGTCAGTTTCATCAATGATGAAAATGGTAAGGTGATTCAGGTTGAAAAGTTCAGGACATCAGAGCTCATAGTCAAGCCCGGCCCTGAGCCAAACGGTGTCTGGCGCAGGTAAAACAGGTAGGTATCTTCGCTATATTCCACGTGGGCCCATGCAAATTATATACAAAAAGCATAACTTTAAAACAAAATCAAGTCATCACTGTTAACCACTCGTTTTTGGCAGGTTTCCCCTCTGAAAATAACTAAAAAATAAACTAACAGATCATAATTCGAAGGTTTTTTCTGCACATACACTCAGATTTTCTGATTTATAGTTGAAAGCTCCAAAGGACATATAAAACTAATATTTTGAAACTCTTTTGTGATATTTGGAACGCAAAGCTCTGGAAAGATATTAAAGAAAATCTGCAAGTTCAAGGAAGAACCGGATGGAAATAACACGACGGGTGGTAATGTGGGTTGGTTACTGACCATGTTCCCTTCAAACACGTGGTCCATGATCTCGTGCCGCGGCAGCCCCGTGCCGTCGATCAGCAGCTGGAAGGTGAACTCCAGGCGAGGGTCCATCTCCCCGCGCCGCGCCTTGCGCTCGCATTCCTCCCGCCGTTTCTGCACAAATATACAAATACATGCGATCAGTTATGACTTTTTAACTTATGACGTGTACTAACAGATGTCACTGGTTATTATTGAATTAGTTCTGTAAAAACAATGCCTAGACACTTACAAAATACTAACACAAACCAGCCACTTGAACGCGCACGCAGCTCACAGCATACATGCATACATATTTTGTGTAGTCTAGTGAACATGACGTTGGCGGCGTTTGGGCATATGTAGTTACTGCTTTTGACACGCTATAGTAGAACTGTCGGTGGGTTTGAACCCGTGACCTCTGTATTCGTAGTCTAGAGTCTTACCACTCGACCACGGAGGACGTCACAGTTTATTAAACTACAACGTTAATTATCTACAATCAACAACCACTAAAAAACCACCATCGTGAAAGAGCAAGGGGTCTCATTGGCTGGGTAGTTTATGCAAATTAATCAAAAGTCAGAGTAATGTAGAAATGCGTGCGTAGTGTTGGGACTACTTGTGGCCTTCGAAAATAGGTCACAAGTCACTTACACCCCATATTATATCAAGAATTGATAACATAAGAGGTGTAATCATTGTTCGATAGACAAAAAGCGAATGAAGAAGCGTATGAAGAGCAATAGAGACAACATATTTTTTAAAATTATTTCCATTCCCTCCTCGTCCATTTCTTACTTTAATAAAATTAATCTTTTTTACTGTAGAAATATGTATAATTGCTTTGATTTACTTTATTTTTTTAATCATATTAGTTTTAATGAAAATAAAATAATAACTTTGTATTAGACCACAGATTTTATTTTAATTATTATAACCGACCGGTTTCGCTTAGCCTAAGCATCATCATTAATAATTAATTAAATTTGTCTAGTAGTTTAATATTAGGTATATTTCCCGTAAACTCATTAAAATTCTTTTTTTTTTTATCACGTTCTCAGTTGACGTTTTGCCTTTTTCATTTCATATCACCTATCTCTGTCTCTCTGTTGCTTTGTTATTATTTAAATATTATTCTTTTGTTTTCTTCCTGTTCTCTTTTTTATATTGTGTTCTCCCTCTGTATGTATGAATATGTATATAACCACACACTATGTATTTTTTGAGTAGTTTAATTATGCACTCTGACGATGCGTAGGCTAAGCGAAACCGGTCGGTGATAAAAATTTAAAATAAAATCTGTGGTCATATACAAAGTTATTATTTCGTTTTCATTAAATATGTCAAACCACAAAGTGATTGCTTTCTAAAATACATATTATTTGTACTGACATAATATATGTAAAATCCTTAAAATCCTTCTTCGTAGACGTCTGTTTAGAGTTTACATTTTTTTTTTCAGTAAAAAAAATTATAACGCTCAAATACACACACAACGTTTAAATTATAAACAATTATCCTTGACTTTTTAACTTGGAGGATTTTCATATTTCTTATAAATAACAAAATATAGTATGAAACACAACACCTGCAAAATGATGTCCATTGAACTCATTATAAATAAAAACACACAATGTATTATTAAAGGAAATTAAAACACAAACACGTTTTAAGACAAATGTACCGACCAAAGGTGTAGGTAAGTACTTCTGTTATTGAGTTTGTGATATGTTGTGCTAGGTTATTGTAGACTTGTATTGCGATGTGATGGAATCCTTTTTGGAGAAAAGCTTTGTTTGTTTTTACCGAATACAAATCGTTGTTTTTTTGTCATGTACAATTTTATCAACAACATAGTATGAAAGCTATGTCTTAATATCAGTCGATACTGTCCACAATACCTATATTTTCATGTTGTACATATTGGTAAATAAAAAGCCAAACAAATCCTCCGAAAGGATCAGCCCCCGCAGCCACTATTGCAATTTAGTGTGTAATACAATTTATTGTATAATAGTGGATACTAGTCTAAAAGGTTTGTGTCATTGTTTACGAAAATAATCTTCAAAGAATATAATTTATTATGTCTAACATAATTGACTCTACCAAAACCTTGTTTAGGCTTTGACTTGAACGTCCTATCAAATGTATATTTTTGCCATTGCTTTATTAAAATAGTATGTGCTGTTTTTTTCTCATTTCTTGGTTATGTATTTTTTTATAATTGGATAATAGTCCGTTAATATAAAAAATATTATATATATTATTTTCTCTCCAAAAAAGCAGGGGCCTAATAAAATGGGCTCGTCACTATAAATATGTCATTTTTTCTTAATTAAAATTTTCCATTTAAAGTTGCACAACAATGTAAATAGTGAGGCACTTGTGCGGGTTGTGTTAACCTACTAAAAATATTTACCATCAACATCTCCATCGGATCTTCGTCAGAGTCATCGCTGGACTCTGACACGTGACACCCGTGGACAAACATACTATCAGCTCGAAGGGGAAGACCCCATAAGCTTTCAGCACCGATGCACTCAACGAACTCCCAACGATATGAAACGATGAACAACTATCAAAGCCCACGTATCAGCTCAAAGAGGAAGACCCCATAAGTTTTCAGCACTGATGCACTCAAAGAACTCCCAACGAGATGGAACAAAGAGCAACTATCAAAGCACACGTATCAGCTCAAAGAGGAAGACCCCATAAGCTTTCAACACTGATGTACTCAACGAACTCCCAACGAGACGGAACGATGAGCAACTATCAAATCACACGTATCAGCTCAAAGGGGAAGACCCCATAAGCTTTCAACACCGATGCACTCAACGAACTCCCAACGAGATGAAACAAAGAGCAACTATCAAAGCACACGTATCAGCTCAAAGGGGAAGACCCCATAAGCTTTCAACACTGATGCACTCAACGAACTCCCAACGAGACGAAACAAAGAGCAACTATCAAAGTACACATATTAGAGTATTTGATTTCGCGTTCGTTAGGATAAAATCTTGTAAGAAACCAGAACTACTCACGAGACTAACGATGATCAAATATTAATCAAACATAGGTATATTTAAATTTCCGTTTTTTTGGGAAGTTAGAATGCAGAGATAGGATCTGATATGCATCCTGTGAGCAAGGAGCAGTGGGTAATGGGTGGTTGGGTGCATAGGTGGGTGGGAGAGATAAGCCAGCCTTGCTAGCGACCAGCGGACAACTGAGAAGTCGACTTGTGGCGCGGTGGTGCCGCGTTGGTTGGTGCTGGTGACTGTTCTGTGACACGGCGTGAGTGCCAGCAGCTGGTCTCCGTGCCCAAGTGGGCTCGGAACACACTGATAGCGCCCTTTGCATGCCGATCTAATAACAAGATAATAATTACAAGGGAGGTTCAATTTCAACCCGTTCAAAATAAAACATTCTCTTTTGATGATACGAGCCGAATTTTCACATTTTTTATGATTTTTCTTAGTAAGTTGGCACTACATAATTCTTTAATCTGCAAAACTATGATATTTTTAGTTTTGTTGTTCTATTACATTGACCATCAATAATTACATCCTTCTTTACTATATAACCTCCTAAAATAGCACTTGAAATTCTTCACCATAACAAACTAGAACATTGTCTAACAAACTTCATCATTTAAAAAAAATATATTCCACTTGTACTCACTGTCACTTATCTCAGAACAGGTTCTTTTGACCTAGTGAGGTAGGTAATGTAAAAAAATAATGTAAGAAACAAAAAGATAATAAATAAATAAATAAAATTCATTTATTCATGGGTCAGTTAAATACTCACTAGACCTTTTTTTAAATTAAATGTTAGACTACAAAGTTTTTCCATTGAACTATTTATTGAGGTTGACAGCCCGGTGGGTATGATACTTAACTAGCAGTCAGACGGGCCGATTTCGATGCTCTTTTATTTTAATGGTAAATACCGCACAAGAGTCCCAACTGCTCCCAACCGTCTGAAGCTAGAATACTATAAAATCCCTAACTCGAGTATGTTGTGAGGCTGAAGGTAGTTGGGATGGGATAGAGATGGGAAGAGAAAGGTTTGAAAGAGGCTATTTTTTTTTAAATTATCATACCGAGACTCGAACTCTTTGGTTTGTGTTTTCATATTCATTTTATTTAATAATAAATATGCATTAATAATAATAATAATACAGTTTTTTCCAGAGGGTATGCAGGAGTAGTGCAATGCAAGACCTTCCATAATTGATAATAATTTATAGTAATAATAATAAAAACATAAAAACTGTAATACACACAATAATAATAATAAAGAAAAATAAACATAAATTCATAAAAAAAATAGATAAAAAAAAATTTAAATATTAATGGAGGATATTAGGTCTCATTTCTGCAAAACGCCATCAAGAGAGAGTCCATCCTGGCAGCGTTAAGATTGATGGGGCCAATATCTTACTTTCCACGTGCTAAAAAGGGTACGGATCCCGCTGTGGGATTCAAACTCGATCCATCCAAACGCTAGCTGAATAAGTTGTTCCTCTTAGTAGCGAATGCCATTTTAATCGAGCTTTAATCAGCATTAATGCTTTAAAGTTAATTTAAAGTTAAAAAATATTATTGTATAAGAACTAAACCCCTTGGCTTACAGCAACTACATAATTTATCCATCAGAATCTACATGTTCCTTTTACCTAGTAGTTTGCGGTTTTCTTTGGTAAATTGCATGCCATTCAATGACAGAATGTGATTGATTAATCCAAGATCTCCATGATATGCAATCTTTCCAACCTTATGACCTTTTGTACGTTCTTAGTTCGTTTAGAAAATGTTGAAAAAAACTTTGGTTGCTATTCCTATATTACAAATATGTGAACAGTGTAAATTATGATAGTAAAAAATGACAAGTAAACCAAATCCCCTAAGAAAACACTAATGTAAAAATAAACTCAATCAATTAAATACAACCATCAGATGGTGATAGTAATAAGGCCTAATGAGCCGCAGCACTAGTTAGATAGACATTATGAGGGGTATTTGAATAAGCCCCAGCTAGTTAGCAGAGGATTACGAAATAATCCATAAAATCAAGTAAACCGATAGACATTTTTGTAGCTGAGTGGACAAACTTGTTCGTCCGGTTAGTAGCTGAGTGGACAAACGCGTGAGTTCAATTCCTCTGCTAGCTAAGTCCTCCGTCATAACACAAGCAACATCTTCCGCTTATTATGGTGACAGTAGGGGTTTTTGAAATATTGCCGGGTTATTCGTAACCCGGGAATGTTATGTCTCTAGAAATTATTTAGCCTCTGTATCTTGAAACACCCCGAACAACACCCAGAACAGGTTGCATGTTGGCGGAGACTCCGCCGTACATCGCCCACTCCACTGTGCCATTGTCACCGAGGGAGCGGCTCGCCCGGGAACTGACGATAATTCCCGACTGACGAGCAGCATGACTGGCGGAGGCACGTTTCGACCGGGAGGCATAAAATTTGACGATACAATTTAATATTATTGGCACGGAGGACCGCCTCCATATTAATTAATTTAGAATGGTTTTATTGGGGGTGGATATCATATTTCACGACGGTTCGCCAATCGCAGACTTCGAACACGACAGAATCGGGTCGGCTAGAACGCAAACGTATTTGAATGTTTCATAATTTCGACTGTTAATTAATTTTATTTGTTTTTAAAACAATTTAAATTCCGTTTTTATGGTGATAAATTACTTACTTTATTGGAATAGTGGAATTAGCGAAGCTCGCGGGACAGTTTCCAGTGGGACGCGCCTTCACCAACATCTCATCATATATTCGAATCAGTGAGAGATTTTTTATTTATTTTAAAATAATATTTTTAATAACGCCATCTTTGTGAAATATCGCGTAAGCACATCATTCACAGTGCGGTAAACAGATAGTAGGTAATAGTAGTGCTTAATTAAATTATGTAAGTGATTTTAAGGGTGTCTCGGTTGAATAAAAATGTGATCATGTGGTAAGGGAAACGTGTACAATCTATTCTGGATATTATCTGAACTATCTACATCTTGCGAAAGAAGAATACTAATTTGTGTCAAGTTTACTAACGTTATTTTAATTATTTATCAATCATTTTCAACGAAATATGAAACAGAGGAAAATAAAATTATGAAGTAA
Source organism: Drusus annulatus (assembly GCA_022651775.1). Classification (NCBI taxonomy): domain Eukaryota; kingdom Metazoa; phylum Arthropoda; class Insecta; order Trichoptera; family Limnephilidae; genus Drusus; species Drusus annulatus. The sequence goes on from JAGWCC010001254.1 coordinate 14,492, forward strand.
ACTGTAAATTGCGCCTGCTCTCAAAACAGGATTTTCTAGCGAGACAGGCACAGCACTATTACCCTTATATTATAAGCAAGAAAATAATTATAAAATAAAACAAAATAAAAATATTAGATTCCGATGGAGACTTTTTTTTTATCAATTTCATATTTTTGTGGAAGAAGAGGACGCCCGAGAAAGACATGGCACGATCAAGTAAATCAAATACTTGAATCGGATCATGTGAAGAGTCAGAATGACAGAAGAGTATGTATGAGACGATGTATGAATGTAAATAAAGCAAGGGTTGTGTGCCAAGACAAAGTTATATGGCGGTCCGTCTCTCTGCCTACCCCTGCGGAGAAACGGAGTGATGGTTAGTTAGTATGTTTTTTTTTCCATAATTATTAACATTATTTCTTTCGAAATAAGCGGCCATCTTTGTACTGATTTGCAAAGCTCTACTCGAGGATAGTTGCACGCCTAGATAATATTCCGGTGTCTTCTTTTTTTTCATATTTTGTTAAAAATTATTGAAATACTTTTAATAAATAATATCAAAAAACCATAAACCTTTAGTAATTTAATTCGAATTTAAATAATAATAAATTACAAAAAGACGTATTTAAGAAAAGTTAATTAAAATTATTAGCTGCACTGAAATCAACATTTTTCCAGCGGTTAGAAACTGTAGAACCTTTTTTAAATTCTGTATAATTTATTAGAGTGATATAAAATATAAGTAAAAATAAATTATACAGAACTTTAAAAAGATTCGATAGTCTCAAAACTAAAAGATTGGTTGATAAAAAATTAAGTCGGAATTCAAGTAACTGCGACATCGAACTAACGGGAAGATGGAAGACAAAATCATTATACAGTAAGTAGACATTATTATTTACAAATATTTGATTATCGGTTTAAAATAATAAGTAACATATCGTCGCTGGAAAGGCAAAAGGGCTTAAGCGACGCTATGGTCAAAAATGAGTTAAATATGAAGTTTTTTTCTGCGTCAAATGCTCTGACTCTCGTTTGATTCTGAAGACTTTTGTGGCCCTTCATCCATCTAAAATATATTTACCAATTGGGAGAAGGCTTGACTCAAGCGACACAAGTTCGGGGCTTTTTTAGCTTGTTGTCGCTTCAGGTAACTCAGTGAGAGCATTGAGTTACCTGAGTTAACTTTTTTTTTTTTAAATCGAACCAGGCACTGAACACTTGTGAATTTAATTGTAAAACAAAAAGAATATTAAAGTGCTCTGGTGTAAACTTCCCAAAATGGCGCTTCAGCCCTTTTAATTTTCCGGCGACGATGAAGTGAAATGAATTATTTTATTTTAAGAACGTTTTTTTTTAAATACATCTCTTTTCACTTCAAAGTCATGATTATTATGTTTCCTCGATTAGAAGTTGAGGCTCATAGGAATTATTATTTCGATAAAAAAAACTCTCCATTTATACCCAAAAAAAAGGGATTGTAGAAGATTGAACCCGCGATGCCTGGGGGCGAACCGGACGCTTTGGAATACTCTGCCACAAACCGGTAACACATCAGATAATTGGTAATGTGGGCATTGTTTTGTTTATTCTCTGTTCACATGCACCTACTCTATGTGAATTTATTATGTTAATAAATAAATAGAATAATTCTCAATGTAATCATTAGAACTAGTTTCGTCTTGACACATACGTCAAAAGAGACATAGTGAGTGAACCGCGAAGTAGCATAATCGGAATAAAATTTCAGACTTTTTAACGTATAAGCGAAAATTATCAGTATAGTTTTTGCAAACGTTAGCGCCCCACAACGAATTATGTACAGAAGACGGCTTGACGTATTAATATTATCAGATAGAATTTAGGCCGAGATCTTAAAAGTTACACAAATAAATAATATATACTATACAGGGTGTCCGGTGGTAAAGCGCAACAATTTCGGGAGGTATTCTACATGATTGTACTAGTAAAAAGAAAAAATAACTTTTTTGAAAATCGTTTATTTTTCTTTCACACAAAAACATGTAGTCTGACGTCTGACTTACCGATAATTACACAGGAAGTAAAGTGTAGCTACTTTGCACATCTATCTGATCGGTATCCACGGAAACCTAATTACCTTAAAAGTACCTTTTAAGTGCATTATAACGTCGGAATTTAGAACCAAGTTAGTAATCTTTTATGCTTGTATCATGATGTAGAATCACCTCACGAAGTTACTGCACTTTACTACTAAACAACTTGTGTATTCGAATTTGGCAGTTACAAATAAATTATAAATTATTTTTCTAATTAACTTAGGTCTGAATTAAAATAAACTTTTTTACTATTTTTATTTGAAATCACATTTGGACAATGCTTTCGAAAGGCGAAACAGCTGTCACGCATTAATATAAACAGGTGTATGTAACTCAACATGTATTGTTATTTATTAGAGTAATAATTAAAGAAATGAAAAAATAACTTTGTTTAATACCACGGATATTATTAAAATTTTTATGATATTTCATCACCAGGGTACAAAATTTATACCAAACAAAAAAAACAAAATATTCGGTTATGTAATATATACATACAGAGAGAGAACAACATATAAAATAAAATAACAGAACGATGAGAAAAAAATAGAACAACATATAAAATAAAATAACAGAACAATGAGAAAAAAATCGAACAATATTTAAATTATAACAAAGGAACAGAGAGAAAGAGACAGATAATTTGAATTGAAAGAGACAAAACGTCAACTGAGACTGTGAATAATAATGATAAATTTTATGAGTTTACGGCAAATATACCTAATATTGGACAACTGGACAAATTTACCTGATTTTTTTAAATATGACTATTAATTTTAATGAATATCCGTGGTCTTATACAAAGTTTTTTTTTTTTTTTCTTTAAATATGCCAAACCACAAAGTGATTGCTTCCTAAGACAATACAGAGTAATAATTAATAGTATTTCGTTATCTGTTCAGAAACTTTACGATCTCGGGAGCGCGTTTCCATAAAATTGCTTCGATTTCTGCAGTCGACATAAAATTTGACTGTTTTCTTACAGTCCAATGAGGCGGAAAGACTCACCATTTGGCTGACGATTTTCGCGAGACACATCATGTTGGCTTCGGCTAGGACAAACTGGTACTGGCAATAAAAGATATCGCAGGTCTGGTATTGGTTTGGGGAACATATGATGGCACAAGTTGTCACACGATGGGCCAGTGACAACACTGGGCCGCTGACAGGCGATACGGCATACGTCCCGCGGCGCGTGGCTCGCAGCCCGGGCACGGACCGCCACAGCTCAACTCCCAACTTCTAACTTCTCCGACATGCGACAAAAGAACGAATTTTTTTTCCGCTCTGTCATCATCCCTAGATTAATGTATAATTCGAGGCAGAGTGGCGCAGCGGGGAGAGTTTTCACTCTGGGATTGGAGATTGCGGGTTTACGCCAACTTCTCTGAACATGCGACAAAAGAACGAAGCATGTTTGCTGGCGTTGTGACCGCTCCGAAAGAACTACTTCTTTTGGCAGCAGTTCCTACTTGCTTCATTGTTCATTGAACAAATACTTCAATTGAGTTGGTAGTTCGTTTTAGCGTTGTGACTGCTTGCTCCGTGTGAACTATTTCATTTTGCGGCAGTTCAAACTTCATTCATTTCATTTCATTGAACAAATACTTCAATGAAAGTTAGACTACAAAGAATTACTTCAATTTGCAGCAATTCAGTTGTGAAGATGAACTTCATAGCCTATAAAGAAGTACTTCATTTCAAGTACTTCAATTGAAGTTCGATCTAAAGGAAAATGTTTTTTTGGGAGTTCTTTTCGTTTTAAAATCTCTACCGACTAGAACTTTTGTTTTGGCGAGGAACTTTTGTCGATTTGCTAGTACTTTTCGAAAAAATATCAAGGAACCGGTTTCAAAAAGAACTGAAAAAATAACCGTATAAATTCAAATCTCTTTTTTGCGAGTTCGACTTCAATTGAAGTGTTCACTGCGAAGGGTTCATTTAAAAAAACTAGCAATTCGTGAAGCATTCACAAAACATTAGAGTTTTTCCCAACGCTAATGTTTTCTATCTGTGTCATTGTTTTTTTGATAAATATAGAATAAACGAGGCATAGACAAAATAACTTTGACTCTACACTTGAAGATTAGGGATGCAAACCAACGTCTACAAAGATGAGCTAATGATGATTAGACCGATCGGTAGTTGAGTGGACAAACGCGTCGAATTTCTACCCGGGCGTCGTGGGTTTAATGCCTCTGCCGGATAAGTTCTCCATCGTTGCACAAGCAACATCTTCCGCTTATTATGATGGTAGTAGGAGTTTTTAAAATATTATCAGATTATTCGTAGCCCGGGAATGTTTGTCTTTCCTCTAACTGGGCTTGAAAAGAACGAATGTTTTTTCAGTAGCTTTAACTAGGCTTGAAAATAGCGGTTACATACTAACTTCTCCCCGAACGTGCGAGAAAATTATGTTTTTTTTTTCTAGCTTTGTTATCATTTTCAATTTGATGTATAACATATAAGTTTTCCTTCTGGGTCTAGCATCGATTCGAAAGTGAAAATAAGAAAAAATGGTCCAAAATTAGATTTGAGAAGATCGTTCGGCGAGAAGGATACTCGTTAAGTCGAACAGTGATTCGAAAGTGAAAATAAGAAAAAATGGTCCAAAATTAGATTTGAGAAGATCGTTCGGCGAGAAGGATACTCGTTAAGTCGAACAGGAGTAGATCCACTTGACAAATGTGGTGTTTAGAGATACGGCATTCCACAAGTTTATAACTACCGTTATAAAAAATAAAAAAAACCTATTTAATTAATATAGTTTCCACGCGTGAAGTTTTATTAAAAATAAAATACTGTATTTGCACTTCATCCCAATGTAGAAAATACCTGGTGAGAGGTTCTGGTGAAACAATAATTGTTTAATTTCTATATTCCCAGTTTTGTGAAAGAAGCCCAAAGGACGCTGTATATGAAATATCCTTAAAAATCAGATCAAAGTAATCAAGGATCGTATCGTCCTTCATTCTCCTCTTCCACTTTCTCTCCTCGATGATATTCGTCGCATAACACCCAAAACTAACTAAAAACTCAATAATTAACTACTAGTTTCGTTTTGACACACACGTGGAAAGGGAGATGGTAAGTGAATCGTGAAGTAGCGTAGTAGGAACAAAATTTCAGACTTTTTTACGTATGAGCGAAAATTACCAGTACAGTTTTAGCAGACGTTGGCGCAAAACGAATTAGGTGCAGAAGATGGCTTAGAGTATTAATACTATCAGATTTCAAGTTGAATATTACAAAAAAAATCAAAGAGTGTAATTCCGTTAGTTCAATTAAATTTTGGTGTGCGATTGCTTTATATATTGTCGTTGGAAAGGCAAAAGGGCTGAAGCGACACATTGGTAAAAAACGAGTTAAATATGCAGTTTTGATCAGCTTATTTTTTTGCATTAAATGCTCTGACTCTCGTTTGATTCTGAAGACTTTTGTGGGCCTTCAGCCATCTAAAATATATTTTCCATTTGGGAGAAGATTTGACTCAAGCGACGCAATTTGGGGCCGACAAAAGTTTGTGACTTTTTTTCGCTTCCAAGTTTTTGGCGCACGCCGGGCTCGAACCCGCGACCTTTGGATTCGTAGCCGAGCATCTTACCGCTCGACCATGGAGGCCGACTTGGAAAACTATGTATTTTTACAAAAAAATATAAAGTTGTTACAGTAGCTTTTCGGGGTGCGATTTCGCTCAATTTTCCGAACCTGCCGAAAGATATGACCCAATATCAATAGCTCCGGAAAATCATTTTGCAGAGGCAATTTTGTATGCTTCGCTATTTATAGACAAAAAGAACATATTCGGAAAATACCAATATAATGGTATGAACTACGACCAGTCACAATAACTGATATGAAAAGGAATAAAGGTATTGAGTTGTTGAACAATAATAATGAATAATCTAGGAATATTCGGCGGCTTATTCTCGATGGCAAAATTATTGTTACCTTTTACTTATCGGACGGTTGCTACCTCAGAGCAATAACATACAAGAGGTAGCGCTGCTGTAGTCAGTTTTGATGAGTTTTGCCGGACTTGGCTAGACCTGAGAGTGGCTAGGACTTTTTATACATCCATTCATAGCACATATCGATCTTTTCACAGTATTGTTACAAACAAAAATATAGCATATAACCTAAAAAACCGTTGAGTTATGTCCATTTATGTCGCATATCAAAACGTATGGACGAAGTCAACGGAGACGCGGGACACGAAGAACATTCTTACGATACTTTAAAGCGGTGTGATAATTTGGGAAATTTTGTTGTCTCTTTCTTTCTAATGATGTACGACGTAAAAACCCGGAGAAAGTGACTTATCCCATGTTTGTATAGGTTGGGTAAAAAGAATTGGCTCTCTCTCCATATATTGTTACTCAAAGCCATAAACCATAAGAAATCATTTCACTCTGGACAGTTTCAAATAGTTATCTATGCAGACAGTAAAAAAAGGAATTGACCAAAAAACAAACTGTTTTTTAAATCCATATCGACTTTGTTTAGATCAAAAGCGTTTTTCCGCTTTTTTTGCTAGGAAATTTATGCTTTAGTGATAAAATAACGGTCATGGTGTTATGCTTGCACCTTAGCATAATTTGTTCAAATGCTGAAATGGACCGAGAATATATTTTATTCATTCAATATATTTTCTGATTTCCAAACGCATATCTACAATGGCGACGCCCCTACAATATTACAAACAGCAGAAAACCACCGTGGCTTGGCAGTGTGGTCCTTGGCTCTGAGCCCGGAGATCGGTTCAAATTCCAGCACAACGGTTAGTTGCTAGATCTGATTATCCAGGCACTTCCTAGCATTCTTCTTCTCCTTCCTCAGCTATATTTACACCAACTTTACAACATTCCCCGAGAATGGGTACGCCATACTCTAATTTGAGCAGTTTTGATTCGTGTGCGTTGTTAAATAATAATTAAAATTATATTTTTTTAGAGCGACTCCTGAGTTTAGAGCACCTGTCTCCAAAGTAAATACAATCCCAGACCTCCATTCCTAGTGCTTTAGCTTCTAGTTCATACTTTTTATAGTATTTGTATTTTCAGACTTCCTTTCAAAACTACCCCATTAAATAAATTGATGTTTTTCTTTGGAATACAAAATTTTTTGTAGTAAGTTCATCCTCGGTTTGATTTTCGATTATATTGGAACAAAATTCCATTAAATCCGTCGGATATTACAGTTTTTTTTTGTTCACATTTGCCTATAGAAGAAATATAGAACCTATACATAGGTAGATACGCCCAGTATCGCCCTGGCGAAAGACCACCATTCAAAATCGAAACGTTATTTGAAATTACTTTATCTTATCTTTATGTAAGGTACTTTTCATCAACCTTCATCTACTCCATCTCCTTTCCTTCCACACTCCCTACAGCCTTATAACATACCCTGAGTAGGGATGCCGTAGTCTACTGGTTCCTGGCAGTCGGGAACATTTGGGATCGTTTCGGACGTATAAATACCAAATTTGCAAATTTTGGGACGTGCAACTACACATTTTTTTGTATAGAAACATATTTAAGGGTCAGCACCAAAAAAATACACACTTTTTGGCTTTCTAATACAAGTAATACTACACACGATTTATATATTTATTCCATACAGGCAAATGTCTAAGGTTTCCGGTAAATACAACTTTTAAACAGTGATGTTTTTAATTATTTGTGAAATTTATACTAGAATTTCAGGTAAAAGTTTTTTAAAATGGCTGCGCTGATTTTCAAACTGCACCTTTTACTGTCATTTTAGTATGTTTTTAATAGAATTTAAAAGATTACAGCTTAAAAATGTTATTCACTGGAACCCTTTAACATTTTCCTAACTGCCCATGTAGAATTTACATACAAGCTCAGAGCAATAATATACAAAAGGGAGCTCTGCTGTAGTCCGTTTTGCCCAACTCGGCTAGACCTGCGTGGAGCTAGGACTAGGGCTAGGGTATTTATACATCCATTCATAGCAAATGTCGACATTATGTTTTTGTTTATTCGTAAAATCGCTTTTTCACAGTATTGTTATAAACAAAAATATAACATATAACCTAAAAAAACCGTTGACTTATGTCCATTTATGTCTCATATGAAAACGTGTTTGCGAAGTCAACGGAGACGCCGGACACGAAGAACATCCTTACAGTACTTTAAAGCGGTGTGATAATTTGGGAAAATTTCCCGTCTCTTTCTTTCTCATGGTGTACGACGTAAAAACCCGGAGAAAGTGATTTTTCCCAAATTTGTATAGGTTGGGTAAAAATAATTAGCTCTCTCTCCATATATTGTTACTCTAAGCATTTTTTTTGTTCAATATGAATACCACACAAGAGTCTCAACTGCTCTCAACCGTCTAGAGCCAGTGAGACTAAGGCATCCCCAATAGGGGTATGTTGTAAGGTTGCAGGTAGTGGGGAGAGGAAGGAGATGAGGAAGGGGAAGGTTAGGAAGTACCTGGCTATTCAGATCTGGTCACCAAACACGGCTAAAGCCATTTCAAGCAACGTTTCAATTCTGAATGGTGGTCTTACACCAGGGCGATACTTAGGGTATCTACCACTCTGGAAAGAGCCGCGAATATACTATATTTTATTTTATATCAATTAAATGTGTTATGACACATATTAATTAAATAAAAAATATTTGCGCACGCCGGGTTCGAACCCGCGACCTCTAAATAATATAACCTAAAAAACCGTCGACTTATGTCCATTAATGTCGCATATGAAAACGTGTTTGCGGAGTCAACGGAGACCCAGGACACGAAGAAAATCCTTACAGTACTTTAAAGCGGTGTGATAATTTGGGAAAATTTCCCGTCTCTTTCTTTCTCATGGTGTACGGCGTAAAAGCCCGGAGAATGTAATTTACCCCAAATTTATCATTTATTTAAATCATGTGCAGTATTGCTTGTATTAGAATGCTACAAAGAGACGTTTAGAGCCATTATAGGTGCTGAGCCTTAAGGTGTGAACGAAAAATATTTTCCACCCCACATTTCATTTCAAAGTTTAAATAAAACGGAATTTTATCAAACAATGTAATTTCTTCGTATTTAAATAATTTTACTCTCAAGGTAAATGTGTTTGAAACGTACAACAAAGCAATGCGAAACATCTTACAAAGCCCCCTTGTCGCTACCAGACGTGTAGTTACAAAATTGATATATTTTTTTAATGGTGCAAAAACGTTATAATTTTTAGAAAGCTTTAATTTATATTTCGTTTTTTTTTTTGTTACATACAATTATAAAATTATTAGTTCGCTGGGGCTGGTTTAATGCTACGACCTTCTTAGCTGCGGTATACTGCGCTACGACGTTCTACGCTTTAAAAAAAAAACTTGTGTATAAACTTCATAATAAACTTTATTTAATGTTTAGCAGAGTGTTTTTTTTACTGTATACGCCTGAGTGGGTTTTTACATGTAAAGGTACATTTTACAGTGATACAAATACATTAGTAATATCAAGTAGTATATATAGGAATTAGTTTGTAACGATAGAAAGTAAGATCTGTACAGCGCCCTTGAGGTGATTTTTCACAAAAACGGCGCTATACAAATCGTCCAAATATTATTATTATTATTATTATAAGTTATAATATTGTTATAAAGTAAAAAAATAAATATATAATTATTTACTTTGTAAACCTTGATGTATAAGAAACTAATATAAAAAAATTGCTTATACAAAAAGGAATAATGATTATCAAACATAAGTATTCCATACACTGTATTTGTTTGATTCCATTAAATTAATATTGATTGAAGATATATCGTCGCTGGAAAGACAAAAGGGCTTAAGCGACACTTTGTTCAAAAATGATTTATATATGCAGTTTTGGTCAGTTTTTTTTCCTGCATCGAATGCTTCGACTCTCGATTGATTCTGAAGACTTTTGTGGCCCTTCAGCCATCTAAAATATATTTACCATTTGGGAGAAGGCTTGACTCAAGAGACAATTTTGGGTTTTCTTTTAGCTTTTTGTCGCTTTAGGTAACTCAGTGAGGTTATTGAGTTACCTGAATTAACTCTTTTTTTCAAATTTCAACCAGGCTTGAATTGACTTTTTGACTTGAATTTTATTGCAAAACTAACAAAAACTTTTAAAGCTCTGGTGTAAACTTCCCAAAATGGCGCTTCAGTCCTTTTACCTCTCCGGCGAAAATATAATATTATAGCCCAATGACGTTACAAATATATAGACACGTTATAGCCTTAGCGCCCTTGAGGTGATTTTCCCACAAAAACGGCGCTATAAAAGTTATCCATTTACTATCATTATTATTAGAATATTAACACAAAATGTGGCAAGTAACAAACAAATTTACGTTACCAGTAAATTCATCATTCAAATATCGGTCACGTATCATCATGTATGACAAAGATAGACATTCATAGGAAATGTGTGTATGAATTAAACAGATTTAGGATTGGACTGCGTTTCATACATGCTAGTAGCATTGAATGCTCTGGTAAGAATGAGATAGCACTTCGCTTACTCGCTTACGACGTTTTTTTTATTAAGACGTCACTATGTTGGTCAACAATGGAGATAGTTGTGTTGTCTAAAATAATAAATAATTTGCAGTAATTTGCGCGTACTTAGAAATGAAATTTTATTATTTGGCTTTTAGTAGTCTTTGCAGTGTAATTGAAACACTTTCTTTTGTGTAATTGAAATACGCGAGGGCATTTTTGCACTTATTTTTTTTAATTTGATTAGATATAGTAAAATACCTCAAGCGGCGCGTGACAGTTTAGTACAAAATCGGCTTAAATACCGAGCACACCAACTAGCATGGTTTTTGCTTGCCATTTTGAGAGCGCTACAACGTGTCTATATATTTGTAACGTCATTGTTATAGCCTACTGGTATATACATTCCGTGTAGTTAATTATTTCCAACTATAAGAGACTTTAAACGGCATTAGGTGGTTACAACCATCAATTCTTCCAATGTGCTATGATAGGTATATCTAACATACCTACTTTACGGTCCAAATTTAATGTATTATCACAGAATAAGATTACTATATTATTTAATCAAGTAAACAATTTATTTGTAGTTTTTGATAGGGTAGGCGCCGGTTAATTTATTCTTCTGTTTTTCAGCATGTAAAGCGCATACTACTCAGTTCTGTCAGATTATTTGTTTGTGTATTTTTATACTAACGGACCATTGTCCAATTAAAAGAAAAGAGCAACAGAGAAAGAACAGCACATATATAATATTTGAATGAAGCAATGACAAAAATATACATTTGATAGAATTTTCAAGTCAAAGCCTGAAAAAGGCTTTGGTAAAGTCGTAAAGAATGACAAAAATCATTTATATATTCGTAAAAAGCATTAACTTTGTGGTTGGTTATATTTATAAATAGAACATAGGTTTAATCATTTAATTATTTTACCGGTTTGGGAAGTACCCTTCCATCATGATGATGGAAGGGTACTTCCGAAACCGGTAGACAAAATATTAAATAAAAAAGTGGTTAAAAACAAAGTATATATGTTCTATTTATAAAAATCATTTAGACTGGTAGCAAAGACCATGGCTTGAGTTAAGTCTCGACATTCTGGACAGTGGAGAATGATACCCATCATAAGTATGGTGTTGATTGAGGAACAGCAATTCATTGTTTCTGAGTCTACATCTAGTATACATCCATTTTGTTATAAAAATGGAAGGTAAATGATGAAAAAGGTGATTAGTGTAACTATCTAAACTCTGTCTTTGCATTCACTCCTTACTTCAATCAGATTCGTCCTTCGTCTCATACCTCATTCACGCTATTCTGTTTATAGTGAATACCGCACAAGAGTCCCAACTGCTCCCAACCGTCTGGAGCCAGTGAGACTATGACATCCCCGATTGGGGTATGTTGTGAGGCTAAAGGTAGTGGGGAGGAAAAGGAGATGGGGACGATGAAGGTTGGGAAGTACCTGGCTATTCAAATCTGGTCACCAAACACGGCTAAAGCCATTTCGAGAAACGTTTCGATTCTGAATGGCGGTCTTTCACAAGGCCGATATTTAGAGTATCTACCACTCTGGAACGTGCCGCAAATATACTATATATTATTTTATTTTAATCAAATGTGTTATGACTTATGACACATAATAAATTTTATTTTCGCACGCCGGGTTAGGACCCGCGACCTAGTGATTCGTAGTCGAGTGTCTTACCACTCGACCACGGAGACCGTCAGTTAGTTAGTTAGTAAGTAAATAAAGTAAAGTAGGTAAATAGATACATTGTGTATGCATCGCACTATGGGATTATAGTTCTATGTTCCTGAAAATGTATCTTTACATTAAATCAATAAAACATAAATGTATTTAAATGCATAATATCGCAATCGTTAGTTCACGGAGTTGTCTGCATTTAATTATCATTATAACGTTTATTAAAAAAAAATCTACTAACGTTTTTAAAACTGTAAATAATGTGTATAACAGAATAACAATCTACCTTCGGAGGGCGGCCGCCATTTTTTCCATTAGCTTTGTTTTGATAACTGTCCAAGAGTATTTTGGAGCCGAATCTTTGCAGAGTTTTTTTCCTTTTGGGAGGCTTTTTCGCCTCTTCTGAGCTCATCTCACTAGCGGACACTTAACAGCAAACCAGGGACACCTGAGGCGAGAGGTGGCCGATTTGGGGAACGATTCGGCGGTTCCCCGGGAATACACTATTCACTATTCTGACACTATTATGTGGAAGTGTTTGACAGCGCCCTGACATGGTTACGACTCTTATTGACATAATTTAAAGGGCGCCCTGACTTTTCACTTGTGTACGGACTCATCGAATTAAATCATTAAATTTCGGTGATGTAATATACATTATTCTAGTGTATTTTGTGACCGTGAATAACCACTGTACAAAAATGATCTTAATAAAACAGGTTTTGAAGCATGCGTTTCCTCGTCCAAAATTTAACTCTAATAATAATAGTGCGTAAAGTGGTGTATTTAATATTAGGGAAGACTTTACTGGAACATATATTATTTATCCGAGGAACAGGTTCCTATTTTTCGCATATAAAAAAATATTGGTGAAGAACTGGTTTCACGGAATATCGCTGGCATCCCCCCACCTCCTTCCCCCCCATGAAATAAAAAAAATCACCGGAACCCTTCTTGATAATATAATATGGTTTGAAAATCTTCTTGTTGGAACCTTTCTGGTACTAGGTCCCGGTTCCGAAAATAACTGGATAAATAACCGATCGCTCGCCACTAAGCGGTAACTGGAACCGCAGTGACGCCCGATTCTGATATCAACCATCCCTATTTAACAGTATCAATCTTGGAGTAACAATGTATGGAGAGAGAGCTAATTATTTTCACCCAACCTATACAAACTTGTGATAAATCACTTTCTCCGGGTTTTTACGTCGTACACCATGAGAGAGAAAGAGACAACAAAAACAACACACTGCTTTTATGTACTGTCACGATGATCCTGGGTTCCTGGGTCACCGCGGGACTCCGCCCTCATTTTTTATTATGCAACTACACTTGACACAACTAAACGGTGTTTTAGGTTATATGCTGTATTTTTGTTGATAACAATACTGAGAAAGGGTGATTATACGAATAAACAAAACAAAATGAGAATGGATGTATAAATACAAATACCCTAGCCTTAGTCTTAGCCACGCCCAGGTCCGCTGAGTCAGGTAAATATCATCAAATACTCACTACACTGCCTTGGATAGATACCACTCTATATACTGTAAAGTCATAAATCAATTGTATAATCTAATCACGTTAAAGTCTCATCTCTAGTTGGGTCACACGGTCAGGTAAAGGTTTGACGGTAGTGACAACATTTTAAAATTATAATACCATTTTTATTTTTTTAATCTGATAGTATTAATACCGTAAAACGTCTTTCAGATATTATAATGTATTTTTGAAATACGTGGGTATCGAGCCCACAATCTCTTCGAAAGATAATCGTTATGTTATCGAGATGGTTGATACTCCTGTTCCAGTTACTTTACGGTCTCTGGAACCGTCAATAATCTGTGTCTAAGGAGCCGGCTATTTTGGAACCGGTTTTTTTTTTTAATCAAAAATTAAAAATTCGAAAAAGCCCTCCCCCCCCTTCTCCCTTCTTGGTGAGACACTGCTGAACCCAGCATAACGATAATCCTTCCCGCCGCCGGGAACCGGTTCCAAAAGTAACTAAATAATGAACCGGTTCAACGTCAGAATTTTTGCTCGATATTTTTAGACAAAACTTATTCAATTCAATACAATATTTTTACATAAGATCTATATTTTCTTTACAAATTCAAAAATATAATTTTTGAGAATTTTCGTGTACGTAAATATTCACACAGTTGCCTAACATGTTTTGGGTAGGTATACCTAATTTATAGAACTTATGCGGAAGTTTTCATTCCATTACTTCATAACTAGAATCGTAGATACTCTAAGTATCACCCTGGTGAAAGACTACCATTGAGAATCGAAACGTTCCTTGAAATGGCTTTAATTCGGTTTGGTGACCAGATCTGAATAGCCAGGTAATTCCCAACCTTCCTCTTTCCCATTATCTTTCCTTCCCCACTGCCTTCAGCCTCACAACGTACCCCGATTGGGGATGCTATAGTCCCACTGGCTCTAGACGGTTGGGAGCAGTTGGGACTCTGGTGCTGTATTAACTAGGGATGGTCGATATTCCTGTCCCGGTTAAAAGGAACCGTTTCCAAGTCGGTCACTGGAACCGTCGATATTATTTCTCCGAGGAACCGGTTCCTAACCGGCAACCCCCCCCCATGCAATAAAAAAATTGGCGAGGAGTTATTTTCGTTTAGAATTTCTCTAGCAACCCCTCCCCCATGAGATTTTTTTTTTGCGGTGTGAATTCATTAAAATTTATCGGAACTTTTCTGGCACCAGGAATCAGTTCCAAAGAGAACTGGATAAATAACCGGTTCCTCGCCGGTCACCGGTAACTCGAACCGCAGGTACACTCAATTCTGATATTAACCATCTCTTCTAACAAACTTCTAACTTCCTGTATATTCTACTCAGATATAACATCCTTAACACTTACACGAAATGAATTCTCACAAAAATACCAACTGAGTAATTAGAGAGTGCAACTATTTCGCAAATGTTTACAATCTCTCTGCTCCACCATAGTTTAGCGAAGATTACGCATGGGAAATGCAGTTTAGGTATTCAGACATTGTCTCTTCGAAATGCTTCTGTTTTGCTATATGTTGTTGTTTATCCAAGGGTATTTTTCAATAAAGGAAATAAATATTGTTACGATAATTATGTTTTGATACGATGAGAGCCTAATAACGTGCTTTCTACAGCTTTCTAAAACAACAGGCTTAATGTCGGTTCTTTTATATCAGAAAATAATGAAAAATCTTTTTTTTCAAAAATAACCTAAATTCAATCTATTGTTTGAATAATTCCGGGCTGGAGTCGTTGCTCGAATCAAAGACGACGTGTATGAGAGAATGCTTGAGTGGAAAAGACGTAAAGTGGAGACCTAAATTAGAGACCTTTTTTATTAGCATTGTGACCGCTCCGAAAGAATTACTTTTTTGGCAGCAGTTCCTACTTCCTTCATAACTTACTTACAATACTTCAGTTGAAGCTGGTAGTTCATTTTAACGCTGTGACTGCTCGGTGTGAACTTTTCATTTTGCAGTTCAAACTTCATTCATTTCATTTCATTGAACAAATACTTCAATTGAAGTTAGATTACAAATAACTACTTTAATTTGCAGCAGGTCGGTTGCAAAGTTGAACTTCAAAGCCCATAAAGAAGTACTTAATTTCGAGTACTTACCAATTGAAGAACGACTTCAAAATACTTTGATCTAAAGGAACGTGTTTTTTTGGAGTTCTTTTCGTTTTCAAATCTCTACCGACTAGTACTTTTGTTTTGGCGAGGAACTTTTTGCCGATTTGCTAGTTCTTTTCGAAAAAATATCAAGAAACCGGTTCCAAAAAGAACTAAACAAATAACCGGATAAATTCAAATCTGCGAAGGGTTCATTTTAACGAACTAGCAGTTCGTGAAGCATTCACAAAACATTGAAGTTTTTCCCAACGCTATTTTTTATAGTTAATATTGCACAAGAGTCTCAACTGCTCCCAACCGTCTGGAGCTAGTGACACTACCGGCATCACCAATTGGAGTATGGTGTGAGGCCTAACGTGATAAGGAATGGAAGGAGATGGGGAAGAGGAAGATTGGGAAGTACCTGGCTATACAGATCTGGTCACCAAACACGGCTAAAAGCCATTTCAACCAACGTTTCGATTCTGAATGGTGGTCTTTCACCAGGGTGATACTAAGAGTATCTACCACTCTGAAACCTGCGTGTTGCAGAAACCACGTTTGACGACATTAAACAATATTTATTTTCTATTGTTTTCTCATTGTTCTGTTATTTTATTTTATATTTTGTTCTCCTTCTGTGTGTATGTATAACCTCACACTTTGTATTTTTTGTTAAGTTTAATTTTGTGCCGTACTGATACTTAGGCCAAGCGAAACCACTCGGTCATAAAAATTAAAATAGTAACCGTAGTTTTAAACATTTTTTTTTCATTTCTTTATATTAAACTATGTTCCTACAAATATATTATGATGTTGTAAATTAAAATAACTTAATTGCATTCTTCAATCGATACTACTGCATGGTAATTAATTCACTTTGCAGAAGCTTTAAGATAAGCATTAAATATTATAGTATAGTTGCACGGATGGTTGCATTACACGCCGCATTACCCGTGCCGGGTGGTTATTGACCAAACAACGACGTAAGGTGGGGGTTGAAACCCCCCCCCCCTCCATCCCTATCCGCAGAATTATCACATTGCCTTTCTTCGACTTATTAATAGATTTGCTATTTCAAATTACGTATAAAAACAGATTAATCTTAATTACTTCTCGACACGGTGGATATTGATTTGGGCCAACTGCGAATTATACGGATGGAAGGATCGAGGCTATTTGCTAAGTTGATATTATGTCGAGAGGCACGTGCCGTGGGGTGGGGTAGTTTGGGGAGGAGTTGCGGGGGGGGGTGGCCCTGGGCAAGTGCGAAGGCTTATTTAGAAGCAAACGTATACTTGTTTACTCGTATAACCTGTATCTTAAAATAAATCTGTGTGCGAAAGGAAATTATTAACTAAACTCATTTTCTTTGATTTAACAAATATGTATTCATACGTTTCATCTGGATTTTTATACCCTTTGCTTCTAGTAATTTATTTTTTTTCATCTATTTATGTACATATGCACTGTTATACCCTTGGAGTAACAATATATCGAGAGAGAGCTAATTCTTTTTACCCAACCTATACAAATTTGAGATAAATCGCTTTTTCCGGTTTTTTACATCGTACACCATGAGAAAGAAAGAGACAGCAAAATTTCCCAAATTATCACACCGCTTTAAAGTATTGTTAGAATGTTCTTCTTGTCCTACGTCTCCGTTGACTCCGCCCAACATTTTTGATCTGCGACATAAATGGACATAAGTCAACGGTTTGTTTAAGTTATATGCTATATTTTTGTTTATAACAATCTGTGAAAAAGTGGTTATACGAATAAACAAAAACATTACGTCGACATGTGCTATGAATGGATGTATAAATACCCTAGCCCTAGTCCTAACCACGCCCAGGTCTAGTCGAGTCCGGCAAAACTGACTACAACAGCACTCTCTCTTGTATATTATTGCTCTGAACTTATACCCATATCTGAACCTTTTTCTCTCATGGTTTATGATGACGGTCATGATTTTAGATAGTTTTGATTTTTACACATATTATATAGTAGTTTCTCCTTGTTAGTTAGTCTTATTAGCATAATTATTTTAGAATGAAGTGCACTTGAGGTGAAATATCACAAAACTGCGCTATATAAGTTCACTGTTATTAAATGAGTAAAAAATTGCAGGTTTTCAGGAGAGCTAAAACAAAATGTAGTAATTTGGTTTTTTTTATGTGATCATGTCATATTTCAATTAATATCCTTTTTTCAAAAAATTATAGCACATAATTTTATGTTGTGACTCATCTATTTTTTCCTTGCTAGACATGCATCTAAGAAACAATTCTGCTTAATTAAATACAACTCAAAACTTATTGTTTTTTACTCTTTCGCACACAAAATTATTGTTGCTACGACGGTTATCATTGACTAGAACTAACCACCACGCCGTTTCTCCGCAAGGGTAGGCAGAGAGGACGGACCGCAATACAACTCTGTTTTGGCACACGCTCTTTGCTTCATGCACATTCATACACCATCTCATACATACTCTTCTGTTATTCTGACTCTTCACACATTCAAGTATTTGATTCACTTGATCGTGCCATGTCTTCCTCGGGCGTCCCCGTCTTCTTCTTACATTATTTTTTTTTCTTCACGTTTAAAAAATGGTGTCGATGGTGATTGGCCATCGTTGTATTTAGTAGGGAGAGTTTCTTGAGCCTTCATTCCAATGACAACTTAGGTGGGGGTGGTTAGGTTTAGGTTTTTATGTGAAAACCGCATAAGAGTCCCAACCTTCTGGAGCCAGTGGAACTATGGTATCCCCGATCGGAGCATTTTGTGAGGCTGAAAGTAGTAGAGAAGGGAAGGAGATGGGGAAGATGACGGTTGGAAGGTTTATGGATATTCAGATATGCTCATCAAATACGGCTGGAACCTCACTCTGGAACGTACCGCAAATATAGTACATCGTCGGTGGAACGGCAAAAGCGCTTAAGAGGATACGAGAGATTTTTCAGTTTTTATGTTTTTTTTGCGCATTTTAAAAGTCGCCTGTATCTACAAAAGCACTTCAAAAAAAGTTTTACTATAACACACATTAGATGTATGTATGCTTTATACTACCAAGTATATAAAAAATATTTTAAAAATATATTTTCTTACTTTATAACTCTTCATAAAAGAGCTGTTTTCAATGAATCGTTAATCGACCTCCAAACATTCTTCTTCTGTGGTTAAATGCGAATATTAAAAAAACATAAAAAAATATTTTCTAATAGAACATCTTTTGATCTATACCACGAAATATTTTTTAAATTTTATAAATGACTAAAGAACGATAAATATTATTTTTCAAAAACACGTAAATCAATGAACTTTGAACAGATTTTTATGTGCCAAAAAACTATAAAGTAAGCAAAATAAAAATACAGTTAAATAAAACAGTACTTTTGCTGTATAAATTGGAAGAAGAAAAAAAGTATTTAATTGGTAATTTGCTATTTTATTTAATATTTAAAAGATATAAAAGCGCTCGCATGAAATAATGTATTTCATAACGCGGGAATATCTCGCCGAGAGTGGTCGTTTCTTGACGCGCTGTTGCGTAAAGTGGTGTGAATAAAGATGTATGTGTTGGTGCTTTTAAATGGAATATGTATACCCCGGAAGAAATGAATTCAGACCTTTGATTTTGTTCCAACATTTAAAGGAAATATGTCAAAAGGACACAGTCGGACATTTATGATTGTACCTTTTAACATATTCCTTTCTATGTAGCGCGTGTAAGCTGATAGGGCTGTGCAAATAGCTTGTTTATTATTACAATACCTGATGTATTTAAATGTATGTTTTTGGTCAAATTATATAATATGTAAAAAATCAGTAGACGTTACTATTTTTTCATATGAAGCGGTAACTTTGTGACGTAACATTGTAGTTTTAAAATTAAACCCGGTCGGAAATTGAACCGGCAACTCTGGATTTGTAGTCTTTACCCATCGAAAACAGAGCCCGTCAACCTTGAAGTAACAATATATTATAACAGTATATTATTGCTCCAAGCCGTCAACAAACTACCACACAATAAATAAATAAATCCTCACTCAGTCAAAGAAGAGGAAGATAATATTGTTGTATTATTTGTGTAATGATCGTAGCCATATCAAATTTGTAAGAATATTAAATATAATAATGTGGTTTATTGTAAGCAATAAGTTATGTGTTTTCATAATATTATATTAAACTGTTGTTTTCTATATCCACTTATTGTTTAAAAACCTTCCATAGACATAAAAATAAATAAATTTATTATCAATGGTGTTTTATATTGACATTTTGTGCCAGCCCTACCTACAAACTTTCTGCTAAACCCCGGGCGGTCACGTGGTCACACGCACGTGTTCTCGCAGTATTGCCGATTTATAAAAAAGATCCCATATCTTGGGAAAATTCTAATTATTTCTATTTGCAAATTATTTTTTTTTGGTAGTATCTTTTATACGTGAAATAAATTAAAATATTAGACGTCTTCATTTCATATTAAGTTAGCAGATTTTTATAGAACTTTGTTGACTATGTCTAATTTTGTAACTGTTATTTCGTGGTGGAATTCCATTTTAATGATTTAATAAAACAATTTTCAACTTACTTCCACTTATTTAAATTTATAAATAAGTGGAAGAAAGTTAAAATTGTTTTTATTAAAACTTTGTTGACTTTATTGAGATGTATATATTTTTAATTAAACATTGCCATAGATTTTAGTGTTAACTCCATAAAAAACATTATAATTTACCTCCCCAATCAAACTCATTGAAGCATGTAATTTATCCACCTGTATAAAAAATATATATTTTAGACAAAATAAGGAATATCAAGGGAAATTCCCCCAAATTATGGGGAAAAAGCAAACTGTGTGGAAACACGAAGACCGTTAATATTGGTTCGGGAATGTTCGTATTTACGAGCGGGATATTATGGGATAGTGTGCAATGTACAAGTAACAATGTACAATGAACTTTTGATGGAATAGTTTACAAAATACGACGACAGTGACACACACGACAAAAATTATAACTATTTTAGCAAATCTTGATAATATCGAATGCTCTGACTCTCGTTTGACCCTGGAGATTTTTGTGGCCCTTCAGCCATCTAATATATATATATATATATATATATATAGTTTTAATTCAACCATCTAATAGGATATATCATTACTGCTTTTTGCTCATAAACTCCTGAACGGTGTATTATTAATACTACGTTTTAACTATATTATCTTTGTGTAATTATGATTACCATTGTTTGTGTTTTTTGCAATGTTTTGGTGTTATACTGTTTTTGCAAATATAAAATAAATAAATAGTTACCATTTGGGAGAAGGCTTGACTCAAGCGACACGAGTTTGGGACTTTTTTAGCTTTTTGTCGCTTTGGGTAACTCAGTAAGAGCGTTGAGTTACCTGAGTTAACTTTTTTTTCCAAAATCCAACCAGATAGACTTATAAATTTAATTGTTAACAAAAAAAACTTTAAAGTGCTCTGGTGTAAACTACCCGTAATGGCGCTTCAGCCCTTTTATCTTTCCAGCGACGATAGACACAATTTTAGTTTAATTAGTTGTGAAATGGCAAAAAATATTTAAGTACAATTTATATGTGCACGTCGGGACTTTATCCCGCGACCTCTAGATTTTAACAACTTATCCACGGAGGCCCTCACAGGTTTGTCTGATACGGCCCGAGTTACATGTGTTGTCATACATTCATTCTGTCTGAATTGATACAAAGAAAATGCATCTTTTATACGAGCTAATTCTAATTCGTCAGCACATGCTCGTAGTTCGTGTTAATGATTGTGTGTTCTAAATTAAACATTTTGTAAAGTTTTTACTGGTCAGATAAGATCCATAAGTTATGAATAGAGCTCGGAGGGGCTTACCTGAAGAGGAAAATAATTATTAAAAAAATATTAAATAATAACATGTAAAACACTAAATTTTCATTAGTATATCATGTTTCGACCTCCGTGGTCGAGCGGCTAAGATCCTCAACAACGAATCCAAGGGCGCGAGTACAAATCTCGGCGTCCTCAAATAAATTAAATTAAATTTGATTATTATAAAATAACATCAAATTTATTTGTAGCACGTTCCAAAGGGGTGGATACTTTCAGCATCACCCTGATGAAAGACCACCATCCAGAATCAAATCTTAGCTTTAAATGGCTTTAACCGTGATTGGTGACCAGATCTGAATAGCCAAGTACCCCCAACCTTCAAGTTGCCCGTCTCCTTCCCTTCCTCACCTCCTTCAGTCTCCCATCAAACACCGATTGAGGATGCCGGAGTCTCACTGGTTCTGGACAATTGGGATCAATTGGGACTCTTGTGTAACATTCACATTTTTTTTTAATTTAAAAATTTTAACCTCACGAGTAAAACCTATGATATATATGTATATATATTTTTTAATTATTTTTTAATTTATAAAAAACTCTAAAAGCTTTCTCAAACACCATGTACATACCTACTGATCTAAAAAAAGTGTTTTATTCGAAAAAATAAATCTCTAGGTTTTTCCTTTGCTTGCGATAAGAAATCCGGGTCGTGGTTATAAGGTTGACGACTTTCATGGTGTGTAGTGTTTAGCACACTTGACTCTCAGTTCGGAGGTTGTGGTTCAGATAACCGTCACAAAAGAAGAGTTGATTATCACCGTACGTTGACACAATATGGTAGATGGTTTGAAATTATTGTTTGATCAAATTTATATTTCTCCCAATCAGCCAACAAAAGTTGTCTAATCAAAGGAATTAATTAGGTACTTAATTATCTGAACATCTTTTTGCAATATGGTAGTTATTACATTGAAGGGAATACATATAATCCATGGAAAAGCAAAAGGGTTTAAGCGACACTTTGCTCAAAAATGAGTTAAATATGCAGTTTTGATCAGTTATTTTTTCTGCATCGAATGCGTTGACTCTCGTTTGATTCTGAAGACTTTTGTGGCCCTTCGGCCATCTAAGATATATGTACCATTTGGGAGAAGGCTTGGCTCAAGATACACAAGTTTGGGACTTTTTTTAGCTTTTTATCGCTTTATATAACTCAGTAAGAGCATTCAGTTACTTGAGTTTTTTTTTAAATCCAACCAGACTGAAGACTTATGAATTTTATTGTAAAATTAAATAAAAATTCAAAGTGCTCTGGTGTAAACTTCCCAAAATGGCGCTTCAGGTCTTTTGCCTTTCCGGCGACGATATGATTCCTGTATCAATATGAAGCATCGATAGGTCAATATGATATGAACCTTTAGTTACATAAGTTTTAAGTCACCATGAATTATCATTTTCAGAATTAGAAATAATTTTAAGGTTGGTGTGTTTCAAACATTGTCACTAGCGTTGTGACCGCTTTGAAATTCCGTTTTCAAATCTCTACCGACTAGTACGTGCTTTTTCGGCGAGGAACCGGTTCCAAAAAGAACTGAAAAAATAACCGGATAAATTCAAATCTCTGTTTTATGAGTTCGACTTTAATTGAAGTGTTCACTTCGAAGGGTTCATTTTAAAGAACTAACAATTCGTGAAGCATTCACAAAACATTGAAGTTTTTCCCAACGCCAATTGTCACAATTCAATTATTAGTGCCATTTTTCCTGTTTTTTTTTAACATTTTACTGGTCTCCTTTGAATGCCAATCAGTTTGATGTTTCAGTTTTTTTTTTATGATCAGCTGAAAAACATAACCGTCTTGTTGCTATGCTTGTCAGTTCATCACAGTTTGTCCAAAAGTTGAAACGAACCGACAGTTGACGTTTAAAGGGGACCGGTGAAATGTTTAAAAAAAACTAAATGGTGCCAATCATTGTATTTTGACGATGTCTTAGAAACACACCAACCTATGTCACTTCATTTTCACAAACTCAATTCAAAACGCCACTAAAGTGGTGCAATAGGGTTTTTTATCCATTAAAGACCTTTTCCTTAAGAACTCACTAAGGTAACCTTAAATTTAGTCAAATAAATGCAACCATCAGATGGTGATAGTAATAAGGCCTAATGAGCCGCAGTACTAGTTAGATAGACATTATGAGGGGTGTTTGTATAAGCCCCAGCTAGTTAGTAGAGGATTACGAAAGAATCTGCGCAAAAAACTGTTGAATTTAAAAACAAATATGCGTCAACTTTGTTCAAGTTATTGTTTGTTATTTTTTTTTAATTGCCATCTGTTTGGTCATGTAGAGCGGATGTACGAATAAAGGAGTGTAATGAGAATATATGACACGAAAGTAAATGGTAGAAGATATCTAGGACGCCGACGAAGACATGGCACGATCAAGTGAATAAAATAAGTGAGTCAAGTCATGTGACAAGAGTCAGAATAAGACAGAAGTAGGTATGAGTCGATGAATGAATGTAAATAAAGCAAGGAGTGTGTGCATAGACAGAGTTGTGTGGCGGTCTATCCTATCTGCCTACCCCTACGGGAAACAGCGTGAAGAATTTCGAATAGTGTTTTTTTGTGAATACTACGCAAGAATTTCATCTGCCGGGAGTCTGGAATCTGTAAGGAGTTTATTGAAAAGTACCTGTCTATTCAGATCTGGTCATATAAACACGACAAAAACCATTTCAAGCAAAGTATCGATTCTGAATGGTGGTATTTCACCAGGGCGATACTTAGAGTATCTACCACTCCGAAACGTGCCGCAAAAATACTATATATTATTTTGTATGAATCAAATGTCAATTAACACATATTAATTAAATAAAATGCATTTGCGCACGCCGATTTAAACCCGCGACCTCTGCATCCTTAGTCGAGCGTCTTAACCACTCGACCACGGAAGCCGTCAATGATTTTAATATAGAAACATTCACAACACTGATTCGTGCGTCATCGTATCTTATCTGCCTACTTTTAGCACAATACTAAATTGTTGCAAACGTATTAAAGTTTCAAGAAAATACGACCGAATAATTCACACAACGGGCATACCTTACAAACAAACAAAAAAATGCACAGTGATTTTCATGTTTGGTTCCGTAAGACCAACGTATTTTTAGAATATACGGTGGTACCTTCGCCATATGCAAAAAGGTTTCTATCAAATAGGTCAAAGTACGTGTATCGTGGTAACATGTAACAATTTTATGAAAAGTAGACGATCTGTAGTTGTTGAATTCATTGTGAAATTCAAATATTGTGTTTGAGTGTATAAAGTCACATTATAACTTATGTTATGGAAATCTGTGGACAACGTTCTACCTTAGAATCAGTAAGATCACAAGCATAACACATGCATACTATTCAGCAGTTAGATAAACGACACGAGTAGCTCATTAAGTCAGCTAAACTGAAACATTTCTGAAATTTTAATGGCATCTAACAGTCGAAACAGTTTGAGATTCCAGAAAAGTTTTCGAAGCCGTCAAGAATGCACGATATGTTATCAGAGAACAACATGTTTAACATCACGATTTGAGGGTTTTAAAGGTTATGTTCAGTGGAGGTTACAATCAACAATAATATCTCACCTTGTTGAGTTCATCCTCAGTGGTCTGATTGGACTGTTGGGTCGGTTCCGGACTGGCCATGCTGGACAACGGCCACTACCACTCGCCTCAACTCTCAACGCACTGCAAACTTCGCTTCGAGGAGAGCGAAAGCGCTCCGAGGGATCAGGTTACAGGAAACATGTATCGGCCGTGCTCAGAAGGAAACTACATTATTGTTTCTTTATCAGCGGATATTACGGGACATGAGTTGGGGAGTAATAAAATATCGTTATGGTTTCTATATTCTGTTGACTATATTAGCAATTTATTTGCGGCGAATACCAACCAACCCTGCCATCGCGCACCGTATCCAAACATTCGCAGCCACGGGCGTGCATCGAGAGAATATTTACCCGCGATCGCGGCGCCGCTCTTCAGATTACGAAATATAACATCAAAACTTAAAGCGAAAAAAAACCTCAATTTTTCATCATTTTCTTGGCAGCGCAATTTTTACGTGAATATGAACGTGGGTACTGATTTTGTTCCTAAAATCGGCGATCTCACGATACTACGGCCGAGAGCCGCGATTAGTTCGAAACTCGCAGGCTTGAAGCATCGAACATTTAATTAGCAATTAGCACGAAGGCCGCCGTTGCGTCAGGGCGGAGGGCGGCTGACTTAATGCTATTCAAGTTTTAGACTCCAAAGTTAGACCTTTGAAGTGTCGGAAATCATGAAACGAACGAGAACTTCCGTGCGAAGGGCTAACGCGGGGGATTTACACGGAGTTGTTACACGAAGGAGTTACACGGAGGAGTGAAAAAGTTACAACGGCAAAGCTGCGGATTACGCTCGGGGAAAAAGGAAGAAGAGAAAAGGAAAAAAGATAATTGAATTAAATAAAACGGGACATCCACCACTGATATCCCTAATCTAAATACAACGACCCAAAGTTTATGCCGACCAGACATGCAATCTGTATTAACAACTTTTAATTGAATAAAGCACAACATGGAAAACGATGGCGGAACCCATGGTTCGGTATTATTGATTCCTGTTCCGAATCGGGTGGAGGTAGTGGTGGAAGGCCAGCAGGCTTTCGGGCAGTCAGCTTGGGTCCAACGAGCGATACGTCACTCTCCTGGACAACCTCGAGACGAGGCAGTATTGAAAATCATCATTGATGCTTGTCCTACTATTCCGCTGCTTGTAGATCAATCCAAGCGATCCGACACGCGATGGAATAAATTACGGGCTTTTTTCTAGCGGATTTCTCGAAACCTTTCGTTCGAAAAATAAATATCTGTCAACCTGATGTTAAATG
>JAGWCC010001255.1:0-39663 GCA_022651775.1 Drusus annulatus
ACATTGGTTTACCAGTATGCAACCTGGGGGGTTCCAAATTGCGTCGTAAGATACATGACAGACATGTTTTGTTGCGACAGGGGTCATTTAGTAAACTTCCAAAAGGCTTTTCTGCCGACCGTGAGTCTGGTTTTTTTCCGGCCACACAGATTTACTGAACTAATTCATTTTTTTGGTGGATTTAACATCATTGAGTTCACAAATAAAACCAATGAATAAATGTAGCAATCTACTGACCATTAGCCTGGCTGTTTTAAATGTTAAAACAATTTTTCAGAATTCAAAAAAGTTTTTACAAAACTAACAGATCGAGAAATTCTCCAATGGAGTAATACAGGCCACATTTATTCTTTAATTTCATGCGTGTCATCGATAGCGCTCAATCCACCAATATTCCGTGCTTTCAATCGGTCTGCCTGGCAAAAATATTTGGTTGAGTTTTTTTTGCTCTACCAATCGACTTTCATCGCAACAAAGCATTCGCGTCATTTGGTCATAGTAAAATAATTCCCAATTTCCATGACATTACTAAACCCTCCTGACTAAGCCGGAACACCATTTTTTAAAGTTTACTAAAGGCCAATTCTCACCACGAAGTGGTATCATTTGAATAATACAAAATTTCATATTTTTAATGGATAAGGTCTAGATTGAGCCCTGAAGTAAGTAAACATCACAACTGGGAAAAACTTCAATGTTTTGTGAATGCTTCACGAATTGCTAGTTCTTTAAAATGAAACCTTCGCAGTGAACACTTCAATTGACGTCGAACTCGCAAAAAAAGATTTGAACTTATTCAGTTATTTGTTCAGTTCTTTTTGGAATCGGTTCCTCGCCGAAAAATACGTACTAGTCGGTAGAGATTTGAAAGTGAAAAGAACTGGAAACCGGTTTCTCGCCAAAATAAAAATTACGTTCCTTTAGATCGACGAACTTTGAAGTCGGACTTCAATTGAAGTACTTCCTTATGGGCTTTGAAGTTCACCTTCACAATTGTACTGCTGAAAATTAATGTAGTTCTTTGTAATCCAACTTCCATTGAAGTATTTGTTCAATGAAATTAAATGAATGAACGCTAAAATAAACCACTAACTTCAATTCAAGTATTTGTTTAATGAACAATGAATGAAGTAGGAACTGTTGCCAAAAGAAGTAGTTCTTTGAAGTAGTTCTTTCAAAGTGGTCACAACGCTAATCACAACATTGACACAATCTCGAATCCGCATAATTAATTTAAAAACTCATCACAAAAGTAATTACTGATGATTTACTCAAAAAATATATAACTTAAATTTGTATCCAAATCAAATTAAATTTAAATTTCTACTGGTGGAATCTTTCAACTACTGTGTTGTGATATTTACCTCCAACATGTTTTTAACTATTTATATTCTCTGTTTTCTTTGGTTATTAGTATTGAATTATTGCATGCAATTTTCAGTCAAACTGTTTTGTTTATAGCTACAACGCGTCTAAATAAAACATTAACTCTATTTACCTAATTTTGCTCTTTTTTTACATTAACTCCACACAAGTGGCCCTGAGGGAAATGATTATAATTTTGGAGATACTGTGTGAAGGGTCATTTGCAGAAAGGAAGGAGTAAACCAGGGTCCTGAGGAGGCCAATGTTGTGGGAGAGAGGAAATCAAAGGCCGACAAATAATTTCACAGCCGAGCTGTTAAATACAAAACAGGACGCAGAAACGACCCGTTCTCGTTTGTCGTATGTCAACAGTGTACAAATGTTGGGCGCGCGTTTAGCTAATTTTCTCGCCATGGATCAGTTTCGAAGGTAGTCATGATGCAATGACTGTATGTAAAGTCGGGTGGAACTTCGATAAATGCTTTGTCTCTGCGTATTTAATGGGGCGGGAAACGATCAGCCACGCGCGGGGGAATACTGTGTCCGGATCGAACTCCTCGCTGCTTGACCTGACCAGCTTTTGGCAACTGACAAGCTGAATACTCTCGTGCTCGGACACTACACACATTTGGCCACTGGAGGAATAGCACGATACAAGTGTGTGATCTGTACCGATTTGAAAAGAAACTGATTGCCAGTTTACTTAAAATATTTCAACTTCTAGGCACCAGAAAGGACCCATACATGTATATACTAAAGAAGATCAACTTATTTTCCCCAAGTAATTAAATTCGTGCGAGGCATCATGTGACGTTTTATACACTGAAAGTCAGAACTTCCTCATAAAAAAATACGTCTATATATAAAGCGATAGAACTATTCAATGAAGCTGCATCTACCTTAGATATATTTAGGAGCACATAAATAGAGTTCTGTCATTATCTCTCGATATACATACAAGAGTGACCGTTAGGTACATAACGATCTAGATAATCTTAAATAAAATAGATATATTTTTTTACACACCTTTTTACACTTGCCAATTCAGCGATTATCTCATAATATGAGTATAAGAATGAACCTCTCTTACATCTTATCTTTTTTTTGTTTTTCATTGCTAACCTTATTTGCGTTATTATATCATATATAGTGCGTCACACCATTTCAGTTTGTACTTATATAACTCCTTTGGATATATAATACCTTGTCTATATGTGAGATGTACATAAATGTTTGATTATTTTTTTTACACTATGTGTGTATCTACAATATTTTTATATCATTCATCTCTTAGTGTATTTTGTGAACAACTGTTTGTATGAGATCTTGTTAAATGAATAAATAAAATAAAATAGATTATCAGTTCAAGAAAGAATTTGGAACGTATGTTTGACAAGATAGAAAGGCAGATAACTGAAAGATTTACCCAAGTATTAATATTTTTCATGTAAATTTACCAACATTTAAGACAAATGTAAGTCGAATATTTATTTCACAATAATGAAGCAAAAATTATACCACTACTTACATTTCGGGAATGCTCGAGATAGACATTGCGCGACAAAGTGAATTAAACTCTTAAGTCGGGTAATTTAGTAATTTCAGCGGTACATAAGTATCGTTTGTTAACATTTATGATGAAATAATTGTTACGTACGTCAAAATATACAATAACATGTAATAAAGATAAAATAAGTCATTTAGTGAATGATGAATCTGAATGAAGCAAGGAGCGTTTAAAGTAGTAGGCGTACATAATCTTCCATTCCTGGGTGACGATTATCTTCATTTTACAAAAAGACAATACGGTTAATTATCAAGCGACAGTGCTTGATAAAGCTAATATTCCTAATAAAACCAAATAAAATAATAACTTGATGGGGATCTGTGGTTTCTTGTGCCAGCCTCTTGAATCTTTCTTCAGGGAGAAACACAATGTTCCACTGATATCCAAGTTGTCCAGTTTTAAAACACTTCAGCTTACAACATGACAAATGACCCGAACAATGGAAGATTTCAAAAATTTGCTCCATTTCATCATTACAAACGGGCCGTCAAAAGCAAATGTATTTTATTTGCGGCGGAAAAGAAGTGTTTGCACAATTAAATTACCACCGATGTGTCAATTCATCTTTTAACTGTTCAGGGCTTGAAGTAACAATATATGGAGGGAGAGCCAATTATTTTTACCCAACCTACACAAACTTGCGATAAATCACTTTCTCCTGGTTTTTACGTCGTACACCGTGAGAGAGAAAGAGACAACAAATGTAATACACCGTTTCTATATACTGTCGCAATGATCTTAAGCTCCTGGGTCACCGCGGGACTCCGCCCACATTTTTTTATTATGCCACTAAACTTGACACAACTAAACGGCTTTTTAGGTTATATGCTATATTTTTGTTGATAAAAATACTGTGAAAAAGTGGCTATACGAATAAACAAAAACATTATGTCGATATGTGATATGAATGGATGTTTAAATACCCTAGCCTTAGTCTTAGCCACGCTCAGGTGCGCCGAGTCAGGTTAAAATCTTCAAAAACTGACTTCACTGCCTTGGAAATATACCACTCTATGTACTCTAAGGTTCAGGGCATATTTTATAATAAAATTTTGTTTATTGTAGGTAGTTTGATAAACCAAAAGTTTACCGATAGACATTATTCAATTCATCTAAGCCGATAGAGCCAAATATAGTCACTCTATTTAAATCAAACAGTCAGTATATTATTTTAGTACAAACAGCGCTTGTGCTTAGACGGGGCTGTGCGATGGTTCATCCTCTCTGCCCAACCTTCCGGTAAAACGCCACAATGGTTAGTTTGTTAATAAAAATGTTTGATCAAATATTTTGACCGGTAAGTAGCTGAGTGGACGAATGCGTCGGATTTCCACCCGGGCGTCGCGGATCAATTCCTCTTCTAGCGAAATCCTCCATCATTGCACAAGCAACACCTTCTGCTTATTATGATGGCATTAGGAATTTTTCAAATATTGTCAGGTTGTTCATAACCCGGGAGTGTTTTTCTTTCTTTAAAACCAAAAAAACTTTACCCGAAGTAAGATAAAATTGAGCGTGCTTCGGGAACACAGACTTTTTCCACGAAACCCTTCGGTTCACCTCTTCTGTGATTTTAATCTACATGTGAGTACATTTATCCTACGATGGGGGGAGAACCTATAATGTGCCTCCTTGTGGTATCAGTGAAAAAATTGTTTATTATTCCTTTACGTAAACAATAATATTTATTCATGGATATCCTGAAAAAACAGACGCGACGAAGCCAGGCGAGAAAAATAAACGAAGAATATCGTTAGAAAAAGGTTTGGTTTTATTCGTTAATTTGAGTGAATAAAATATATGTTTTAGTTCAAAAAATATTATTGTGATCAAATGTGATTTTGAAACTAAATGTATAGTTATTTAAGAGCTATAGATGTTTTAGCTTCCTAATTCATTTTTACCCAAAAATAGTGGTAGATACTTCCAAGTATACTTTCATATCCTGCTAAAAGACCACCTTTCAGCGTCAAAACGTTTCTAAAAATGGCTTTCCCCGTGCTAAGTGACCAGATCTGAGTTGCCAGGTTCTCTTTAATATTCCTACTGCTGTCTATATGGTGTAACTACAAGGAATCACCACCCTTCTAGTGGACTTCATCACCAACATTATTCAGGCAATCAAGATAATTATATTTCCAGTCACCATCGAATCAGTCTAAAACAAAACACTCAACAAGCAAGGCGTATAACTTTCGAAATTAAAAAAAAACCTTATTCTCATCTTCTTCCCTCTCTATCCCTTTAAGCCTTATTGCACACACACATTGGGGAAACCCTAGTCCGAATGGTCTCGGGCATTTGATTCTTGAGCGCTATTCACAAAAATAAATAAATTTGCAACTGTTTGGAAATATTTACGCTAAAATATTAATGGAGTCCTACAAAACAAAATGCACTTTGACAAGCTAAGTACTTAAGCTAGTTAATTCAGTGTAATTATTTTTTACGACCTAATATTTGCAAAAGTTCATCATTACGACAAAGCGTTATTAGCGAATTACCATCCTTTTTCCAGGTAATTTCGCAGTACAACCTCTAATTTAATACACTAAGGAAGAGATGCTCATCGTAAAAGTGCTGTTTTTTCCCTACAATTTTTTTTAAATATAAAAATATTTTAAACTAGGTAAGAACTTTATAATTATTTCCGTCAAATTCTTTCATTGTATTGTTATAAATAATGATTCGCTTTTCTAACTTCCGAGCTAATATTTTGCCTCTCAAGTTAGCTATCTCTTGTAATATTTCATTTGCTTAAGGGCTGTATTACAAACTGGTACCATTACTGTAATTGGGCTATTCGTGCGCGTTTTGTTCTAAACGAAAAGTACCTCCTAGACATTTAAGATGCCGTACACACGAATTAAATTTACACATTCACAATAATGTATAGCTTTAATTAGTAAAGATGGATGGTAAGTCAGCACAAAGTCAAAGTATTTGAAAAACTAAACACGAGAACTATGTGTAATATATTATATATAATATGTGTAAATAGTAAATCCTCGAAGCGAATTAATGAGTCTGTGTAGTAAATATTTGAAATGTGTTAGAACTTCATGTTTGCGCAATCTACGTGACTTTTGTATTATTTATTTTATATTAGTTACTTTGTACATTCAAGTTTACAAGTAGCTTATTATTTCATTTTCTTCTTAACTTTATAATATTTTTAACTTATATACTACTTATTATTTTGATTTATATACATTTAAAATATTTTTTACATGCTATTATGAATTTATTGAAAGGCATAATTTTGATGGTTTCCGGCAGAGCATTATAAGATTTCATCCCGCTTTAAATAGTAAGCTATTTTGTGTGTTGGCTTTATTATTTTCTGGTAGTCTAATTTCTTTACATGCCCTTGTATTATATTTGTGAATATCAACATTGTAGATAATTTTGTCAGAAAAATATTTTGGTAACAAGTTGTTCTTCATTTTATGTACAACCATCAATGTGTTTAATGTTAGCATCTGTTTTACTGTTAGCCAATTTAGTTCCTCTGACATTTTAGTTACTTTTGATACGAGTTCCCTGATGATATTTAACCTCCGATAGGGAAGGCTCCAGAATAAGATGAAATTAGGAATCATTTTCGCGAAAGATTGAAATGGCTAGTGGGGAAGTTGCCATACGATGATATTATATTAATGACAAAATTGAATAGCAAAATCAACTCCAAGCCGCACTGATGCACCCTACGAGTTGAAGACGTGTGTAAAAAACGTTAATGGAAATCTTAGCTATAAAACAGAAAAAAATTGCATTTTTCTCATTAAAAATTAAGTGATTGTAGGTTATGAATTTTACGTCCTACTTGTTCTCTATTTCTTGATTTTATTGATCAGGGCCAATATTTTGGAATCGCCGCGTCATTTCCATTCTAAGCAATGGAGCTATTTTAAAGTAATTATTTGGTTTGATAACAATTTTCAGTTTGATAACGGTTTTGAAAGTCGAAACTGTCATAATAACATTATAAAATATGATTAATTTTAAATTTAAACAAAAAAATCAAAAGCTGTTTCGGACCTAAGACTAAGTGGCAGGTTATCCCAAAAATATGGAGCCAGGCCATTGAGTGCTCTGTTCCCTGTGCCCTGATCTAACTAACTAGTCTATTCGATTCGTCAGACTTGTTCGTAATACAAACAACTTTTTACTATGTTCCTTCTTGCGGCAATTTTTTGGGAGGCGGGATAAAGGTCAAACCGCACTAGCGCGTCAGCGGCGCTGCACTGCACGGCGCGTCGCTTCACCACGAAATATGTTTTCACTGTTTTGTATGAAGCAAACCGCACCAGAGCGGCGCTACACTGCGCGGTACGGCGAACAGAAAAGTGACGCGCTAGTGCGGTTTGACCTTAATACTAAATACAACATCCGCAGTTCACCGGTTTGACTATCACAGGTAATGGCAATCGAAAGTGTTGCTTCTTCACTTGCTTTTGGTATTTGTAACGGTAAACATTAAATCGAATTATAAAATTTCACACAAAAAGATTAGGTAAAAATGGCTTCATTTTCCTAACAAATATTTGGAACAAGCTTATAATTTACACTAACAAATTCTGATTTTGTAATAAAATTTTACTTTAACCTGTCATTTTTGGATTTCTTGTTTTTTATGATTACATTCCAAAGAAGCGAACTGGCAGAGGAAGGATGAAAGTAGACTGAATGCAAATAATACGTATGTGCGGTAAAACCATGTATGAGCGTATTAAAAATGTGGATATCCGGAGAGAATGCAAGGCTGATGTGAGCGAAATGAATAGGATCAAGAATAGAACGCTCAGATGGTTTGGGCATGTAGAGCGAATGAACGAAGAAAGGAGTGTGAAAAGAATATATGATGCGAAAGATAATGGAAGAAGAAGTCGAGGACGCCCGAGAAAGACATGGCAAGATCGAGTGAATCAAAAACTTGAATCGGGTCATGTGAAGAGTCAGAATAACAGAAGAGTATGTATGAGACGATGTATGAATGTGAATGAAGCAAGGAGTGTGTGCCAAGACAAAGTTATATGGCGGTCCGTCCTCTCTGCCTACCCCTGCGGAGAATCAGCGTGATGGTTAATTAGTTTGTTATTTTGTTCGAAAATGATCTCTGTTTTCAGTATCATTGGTGAGATCAGCGAGATATTTACTCACCTCTTCAGAGAAAAAGATTGTGCGAACGGATCTTCCACTGCTGTTTCTAATTTTCTACCTCCTTTTCTAGAAATGTTTATTGAAAAATAAAAAGGCTCGCGTTTCAAAAATTGCACGTGGGGAATGATTTTAAATAAGAATTCGGATTTCGTTCACTTCAAGAATGTTTTTAAATGAGCAGTTTTAGTTAAAAAGAAACTCTACCGATTTGTTCAAGTTAATCCTTTTAAAAACATTTTTATTTTTATTCAAATACCTCACAAAATCACACTAAGAAGAACTGTGTGAAGAATGTGTCTACGTAGCCCACGTGAGTATGTCTGCGTAGCTCACGTGATAGAATGTATCGAGAGAAAAAAATATGAGAAAAGAAAGATAAAGGTTTGTTTAGTTTTTGTACTTATTTGTTTATTTTTAAATTTTCAATTAATATTTAATTATGTTTCCATTTTCTCAGAAGGATATCTCATTTAAAACACGAGATCAGATGTTGGCACAATCAGTGGTGACTTTGGGAGGCCAAACACTGACTCGCTACTCTTTCCAGTTGACACTTGGCACACTTGCAATATTCTGTCGAGTTATTCGTTGGTAATTATTTTAACTATTTAATTACCAGTAAATCAACAATGTCGCATCAATCATAAATAAGTCCAGCATTGTGTACTGGACCCAAGTATCCTACGACACACTAATTTAAAATACTTTCGAAAGCAAAGCCAAACACAGCTGTCGCTTCCACTACATTTTATTGCTTATTTTACAGATTAAAGCAATAAAACACATACTTTTAAGATCAATAGTAAAGGTATGAGATGTAATGGATGGTTTGTTAAAAGAAACTTTGTTTTGAACAAAAACTAATACTTTTCGCCGGACGAGCTAAAAATACGTGAGAGCTGTCAAACGAAACCATAGACGACAAAAATATGATACTACAATAATAATAATTACTTGTATAACTCACTGTATTTAGGTTATTTACTTTTTGTATTAAACAAAATAACTAATTAACTAACAATCACGCCGTTTCTCCGTAGGGGTAGATATAGAGGATGGACTGCCATTCAACTCTGTCTTGGAACACACTCTTTGCTTCATTGTCATGTTTTTTTTTATATGAATACCGCACAAGAGTCTCAACTGCTCCCAACCGTTTAGAGCCAGTAAGACTATGGCATCCCCAAATAGGGTATGTTGTGAGGCTGAAAGTACTGGGGAAGGGAAGGAGATAGGGAAGAGGAAGGTTGGGAAGTACCTGGATTATCAGATCTGGTCACCAAACACGGTTAAAGCCATTTCAAGCAACGTTTCGATTCTGAATGGTGGTTTTTCACCAGGGCGATACTTAGAGTATCTACCACTCTGGGATGTATCGTCTCATACTCTTCTGTTATTCATTCTCTTGACAAGGCCCGACTCAAGTAGCCATTTGATTCAATTGATCGTTTAGTGCTATATATTCTTCTAATACTCCTTTTTTGTTCGTCCATTATTCATACACAAACTATTTCAGCGTATTTTTCTTTATTATATTCATTACAAACAAAGTACATATTTTAATTATAATTATTATTTGAATAATCATGAAGAAAATATCCTCATTAAGTAAAAAGTAATAAACTTATTAATTGCATATGGTATTAGAACAGAAGATTGATGATAAAACGATGAATTATAAAAGTTTCCCTTATTTTCAGTGATTTTACGGACATTTCTGACCGGTGGTCAAATACAATCGTCATTTGTCTTTGGTATAATCAATATTGACAGTATTGGTAGTATTGATATTGCGAGCCACACTACCCCACTCGATGCAGTTAACACCCGATAGTACGGGGATACCTCCCGGCTTTACCGAAATTGTTAATAATCCCGATTGTAGTTTCGCTGCCTGAAAAATTTGCACAGCGACGAAAACGACCGAGCGTCGGCGGAAATTGCCGAGTGCCGAGGGTACGAGCCGAACGGATTTTCCCCAACAGTGTACTGTCGGCGTTTATACCAAAGGCTTGTGGGGGAACCCTCGACAACTTGCGCGTTCAAAGTTTGACGTTTAATACTTTGCAGACTTTAATTCGTTTTGTGATTTACAAGAATTACTTTTAAAGTTGTTACTTGAGAATAATAATGTTCTGTTAACGTTCTTCTGTTTTTTGAGTAATTTATTTTTCAGAGTGGTTAGTTATATTATTATTCGATATTAATGTGTGTAATTGTGTAGTGAATTATAAAAAAAATATGCAGAATTAGGTTAAAAAGGTAAGGCCAATTTTTTTAAAACTATGTATTTTTAGAGTGAATCGGTATCATTCATAACTGTTTTTAAGTTTAAGTGTGAGAATTTCATTGAAGTGAAAAAATTTGTTCATTTGTTCACTAAAATGATTCGTTCCGTATTTAAATATACCTCTGAATTAACACATTTTTGTGATTATTAAATAAATGTTTTAATTTTTTTTTTTTTGATTATTATTTGAATAATTGTACGCGTTATAAAAAAAAATATAAATTATTTACACTGATCTTTACGCAAGTAGTTGGATGAAATATTATATAAACGAGAAAATATTTTATGGAACATCCGATGAACATGAACTTTAAGTTTCTAATAATACAAAAATGTGATAAAATTACATATAAGACACATAATGTATGTAAAAATAATATTTGATGTTGGTTGAGAGATAAAATCTATTTAAAATATGAATTCTGGAAAAAATGTAAAAGTTGTGTTTAATTTGAGATCCGGATTTTCCATTTAAATTTTTCTCCTTCTACCTTTAACTCTTTATGAAATTGTCTCTAGAGTGACCATTAAGATTCTGTTTGAAAATTCCTTAAAACAGAATATTTAAGTGCATTATTTCCACACTTGCTACAAAATTATAATTTAATCTGAGAGTTTCAAATTACCTTGATGGCAATAATATTTGTTGTACGAAATGTCTCCTGAAAAATAGGTTCTGTAATGCCACAATATTTGTAATACTGTCTATCCCACTTTTTAAAAGTGATTAAGCAGAAACGTTTGGATACAAGTAAGAATTGATCGCTTATTTGTCAATTAAACAATTGTTAAAAGCTAGCTGTAAGTAATCAATTAAATATAATATTATTCATAAATAATTCTGTTGACAAAAGACAAATGCAGTAATTTACACGCATGTATTAAATTATACTTACAAAATAATTATCAGGTATGCCATTGAATTCAATTATTAGTTTTAGTGCTTTAGTAAACTGGCATCAGTCGTAAGCTGCCAGCGTTTATAAAAAATCTGAACAAAATCTCTTCAAATATCGACTTATTTCATGTCAGTGAGGGGAGATTCAGAAGTGAAATCCTATCGATTCTTGAAAAGAGTTTCTCCTCATTGACTTGATCATCACCACTGCCTAAATTTATTTAATTAGATTTTTTTTGTCTTGAGCATCTATATGGTACTTTAATTTGTATTTTTTTTTTTTAATAAAATCTTATTTCTTGTAAGCATTTAACATATTCAATAAAGAAATTATTTTTATTGTTATTATTATAATTACTATAACAGTGATCTACGAGTACATAAACTTGAGACGAAATTCAAACCAAATCAGTCTTGCCTTTGCCAATTGTCAGTATTTTCAGTGATCTACAATTAATATTAGAGCTAATACCTGTCTGCTGAATTGCACCTACCTACTTATTAACGAAGTTGAGTGAATCAGTTAAACACCTGATAGATAACTCAATTATAACTTCCTAACTGTTAAACTTACAAGCGATAGTTTGTTAGATATCTTTAATATGAATTTAATATCTTAGCCTTAACGATTATTTTGTGAATTGATTTCTTGTAAAGCGCTTTTGAATTAATGAAGCCAATGAAATAAACCGACAGGTAATAAATTACTGATTTATTAGTATGGGTTTAATTAATTTTCTATAAGTTATTAATTCAATAATGGTACAAAATCCAATCTATCGTCATATAACAAACATTTAAAAGATAAACATGAGCTCAATTTATCAATAATGTATATATACGGCAAATGTATGGCAAATATACTCGTATATGTAAGGCAAACGAATAAAAAAGCTAGCGTATGTAATTTTTGTAAAGCTCTTCGTTATTATGAGATTTCTTCAAAGGATTTTGAGGCGCTCGCGCAACATCTGCACTCATTATTCATTAAGGCCAAAGTTAAGCAATTCGAATGCAGCCCCTAAAAAGCTGTTAATATTTCGCGTCTTGCCATGGCGAAGTAAAAAAATAGATGAAAACTTCCACACTGCTCGTGTATATTTTAAGTATTTATGTCGGACACCTTTCCGAACATAACACTGTACGCTAACAGAAAATTTAAAAAAATAATCGTTTTTTAAGAATACTTCGAATGTGGTGACTTTGTGAAATGCAAAAACTCGCCCAGCGTTGACTTTTTGTAATGCGATTCCTTTACGTCGCACTACTGCTCTTAAGCCTAGCTTGTATGCAAACCAACACGGTAAGTTTATTTATTTATTTTTGCTAAATTTTAAATCTACAACCTCAAATCTTTCAGCATACACAGAGTACCTGCAGAATAACTTTTCTGACAGAAAACAAATGGACACTATTTCTACTGATTATGGTAAAGTGTTCTATAAGGTTGATAACTATATCAACCTTGTTATAAATAAGCTTCTTAAAATAAATATTCATAGTAGTCTTTATGGTTGGTTCTCATATTTACGTATTTCTTTAACGGCAGTTAAATAGTAGGGATTGCTGGTTTTAAGTGCGATCCTGTTTCTGTTAAATCTGGAGTTCCTCAGAGCGGCTTTTTGGGACCTTTCTTATATTAAATTAATATCAATGCTGTAAGTAACGGTCTTTTTTAATAGCAAACTATCCTGTATGCAGATGAATTGAACATTTACCATCCATTAATTTAATCCAAGTCTATCAAAAGCTCCAAGATGATTTGCATCGTTTGAATACGTGTTTTATTTAGAATTTAATGTCTTAAATGCTTCCTTATTTATTATACCATAAATAAAAACGCACTTACGTATGCTTAAATATTCACTTAAATCATCTTCATCTACTGAATCGAAAGCAAGGACCTTGGGGTTATACTCGACAGTTAATTGATTTTTGACAAACATACTAACCACATAGTCACTAAAGCAACTTATATGCTTTTTTTATCATCCGCCTTTGTAAAAAAATCAGAGATCTTAGCACATTTAAATCATTGTATTGTTTGTATGTTATTTAAAATCACAAATCACATAGTTGTTTACCCTGAATTTTCTCAACGCCCATCATTTCATGTTCCAAGTCACAACAGCGGACATTCGCGTATTTTACATCTCCCTAGTCCCAAAACCAACTGAAAACAGAACTTTTCATTTATACATTGACAAATTCAGTCAACTTAAATTGTAGCTACTATATTTGTATATTTAATTTAACTTAGCGGGACATAAAACAAAAACCAAACACATAATCGCACAAAGTAGATTAACCAGACTTCCTTCACCTCTCGATCTCCTTTTATTCTGATCCTGTGTTTCTCTCTCTCTTCTCCATTCCCCTTAACTTATTTAATGGGAGTGAAAAATCACTTATAATGTAACCTTAACATTTTTCATTGAAAAAAACTCCGCAATAGAACAGGTGTTTTATTTTATCTGAAAGTGAGAGTAATTTACTGGAAATTTAATTCTATAATATAAATTAGTACTCAAACACATAGCTCATTCAGAGCATTGTTTCAAAATCTACAAAGTAAATACTTTATCATTACTCAAGCCATTACAGTAAATATTTAGCTCACTGTTCTGCGCGTTTACAAATGTAATACACTTGCATAAAGAAGTGTTAAATATTGTCCAATAGCATACACTCGTACATTAGGTAGGTATTAGTAGGCCAGTGAAGACGTGCTATACACATAGACATAAAATACAAGACACGTCATATTCATACAAATTTTACGAAAAATGTAGCACCACTAACGTTGCACCACTAAATGTTTCACCCGCGTATGAAAAGGATAACCAAAAAAATATGTGTATGCGAAAGAGATAGCTATATGAAGCGTGTTTCGAAGGTACGTCTCGTTGACTTGGCTTAGTGTAACCAGGCGCGATGTCTCAGTAACGCATCTATATAATTTAATTCATCTAAGGCTACACATAACATAAGTAGTACAAGTGTACCTAGTTTGCTGCGTAATTGTTACAATGAGACAGATGGTTGAATAGTGTTCCTAAGAGTTGTTAAATAATAATCCTGTATCTTGTTAGCCGTTTTTCAACTCACATACTATGGTTATTTCAGGAATGTAGGGTTTTTATTAACATTTTTTTCCCCTATGTAAACTCATGAACTTTAATTCAATAGTCACGTAAATTAATTTTTCCACCCACATGAGGTGACAAAGTTAAGCGCAGTGCGCCGTTCTATTGGTATAAGGAACAAGAGTTAGAGTCAGTAGCTTTAAATGATTCATCACTTAATGATAAATAAGAATCTACAAAATGAAGAAAAAAAATGTTACTTCGGGTAGGACGTTAAGTATTATGAAGTAGTATTAATATATAAATTACCGGTTTTATCAACCTGAAATAAATATATAATAGAAAACTTTTCAGTACCATTTCCAAGCGGTATAAGTACAGCTTTACATAGGAGATCAGAAATAATCTAAGTGATGTGTAATAAGAACTGTCGCAATGTCGTTATCTTTTTTTTTCAGTACCTAAAACACTGTTCACGAAACCCTTTCTTCCAAAGTTTTACCTTTCCATTAAAGACAAAGGATATTCTTGGAAACGACGCAAAATGCGTGAGTTTACTCGACATTTATTTGGTGAGAAGTGAAAACTACAATAGTGTTATAAGGTGAGGATAGTTAGATATCGTTTAAACGGTATCGGATTGATATTAAGCCTACGTGATTGGCGTTAAGTGGCTAGTGGAGTTCATGTCTCCATTCCGCAGGAATATGCCGGACAAGGCAATCATGTTTACTTTATAAAAATATATGATCCAGAAACCTATAATATTGAAAAACACATTTCTGACTGATTTAGAATATCGATTAGCAAATTAACATTTTTCAAAGATTTGGCAGAATAAAACGCTTGCGTTGTTAAGTTGTTTTGGTTGGTAAGATTAATTAAATTGAAATACACCGACAAACGAGATTGGCATTCGAGGTTACTCACTAACTACGCGATTCATTCATAATACGCACGTGATGATTCACAACTTGGATTTGATTGATTTGATCGTGCCGTCTCTTCCTCGGGCGTCCCCAACTTTTTATATTATTAACCATCGCGTCAAATATTATCCTGCCTCCGTTCATCCGTCTACATGTCAAAACCATTTATCTTCCCTTTCTTGATCTCATTCATTACGATTACATGAATCGTGTATCCTTTTTGTAATTCCAGATTTGTAATACGGTTATACGCTATTTTACGACAAACTCGCCTCGGGAATCTCATTTCTACATCATTCAGTTTACTTTCATCCTTCCTCTTCCTGTTCCGTGCATTTTTACATGTTTTTACATTTTCCGTGCCTGTTGTACATCAGAGTTGGTATCAGTACTTCATTGTGGACTGCTAGCTTTGCTTTTTATGTCAATTTTTCGTAAGCAACTTTCGCATTTTTTTAGGTTTTTATTTGAATTATTTCCTGATGGCAAAGTGTAAGTAACATAGAAAATTGTTACAATTAAACTAAGTCATAAATACGGCATTTGTGATTTTTTTCGATTTTAGAGACCGATGTATAAATTTTAAAACAAAAAAAATAATTTTCAAATCGATATTTGCATTTCCATTGTGTAAACATTATCCCTCTTACTTATAAACGAGGTGTAAATGTTACGCATGTTATAAGGTCGGAATAGCGATAGACTTGCTTTATAACCACGGGTTATTTTATCTAATTTGATGGCTTACGTCCGGTATAACTAAACAAACGCTAAGTCAGCGTGTAAAAATCTAATAAGTAAGACGGTATATCTAAGTCACACTGTGGAAGTAATTTTAAGTAAGAATCAGCACCCAACAATGGTTGGTTTTTTAAAGGTAATGTACCAATGTTATTTCTAAAGGTACAGCCTTCTTCGGAGAAAAATGCGCTTGAGATGAATTTTAATAAGTAGTGTTCTCAAAAAAAGTGTATTTTCTCTTTTAAAATGTGAAATTAGAAAAAAATAAAAAAGCTTAGTTATATAAATAAAATAAAATAATTGTTTAAAAATAACAAATAAATTAAATTAAATAACTGCTTCTTAACCTCACTGAAATAATGATTGTTTGTAGGCATTATCGTTTTTGAAAATCGCAGCCCAGAAAAGCACATTTTTGAACAATTGGCTATTTTATTGAGCTATTTAAATTTTGTGTCGCATAAAACTTTACGATATCATCCTTTGGTCCTTTTGGGACATTTTGTCAGCAGTGTGAGCACTTCGCAGCTATCGTATTTCTTTATGGCACAAGCGATATATCTTTTTTATATCAGCACTTACCAGAAATATTATTGATATTTTTTACGTAGGTATTTACTCCGTTTTCTTCAGATATAGAAATTTTGTTTCCGATTTCGTAATATTATGACACTTTTTTAAATTGTATTTATCTACAATCCTTCAAGGGTACCTTTTTTTTTTACGTAATAGTAATAAAGTAGATAGTCAAGTAAATCATGAACTATTGTGTTATGAAATAAAGTGAAAGCTTGATATAGAGTTGAGACGCGTGTGGAAAAGGTGAAAAAAGTTAGGTTAGATTAGTTAGGTTAGGTAAGGAAAAGGTGAGAAGAGTAAGGTTATTTGATGAGAATGAAGCAACCAAGCAATTTTTATTTTTTAAACAAATCAGATAAAGTCAATTGCCTATAATATCGTCAATATTTTTTTTTTAAATATAGTTTGGCGATTTAATTCTTTTAATTTACATTGTCTCTTTCAAATCGGTTTATTTACTGCGAATTTTCTAGAAATCCCACCTAACTTCTTCCTTTTGACGATGACATCGATCTTACAATCAAACTGAAAAAGCAAGCAAGTATGGTAAAGTACCATACAACTTTTTGTTTCACTCATATTCGACACGTTTCATCCCGACGAATAAATGTGATAGTTTTAGCACAGAATTGCTTCAGGGATCAGTATGCATTTGTCTTTCGTTTGCCAGATACCACCACAACACTAGTCAGGTACTACCATGATTTCTTCTTTTTTGTCAAATTTTACTAGCAACTAATGCGTTCAACCCGCCATAACATGAATTTAGACCATTTACCTTCCTGTCAATTTTCTCATCAAACTCACCATCTCTTGCGAACACTTTTCCTTTGCGATTCAAAAGACGTTAAATTAACACCAATTTTTAAAATTAGAGAAAATCTTAAATATGAGTAAAAAAAAACACGGTTACTTTAAATTGAAGGTAAAATTTTTGAGGTCCAGAAGAAAAACTTTCTATAGTTTTGAAAAAATGACAGTATGTCTGTAAAATAAATCGTTTTTTTAGTGAATGTGTCATTATTTGTTAGTAGTTAGGTGTCGCGTCGGATCGCCAAGTTCCGCAAAGGTTGCAAAATTTACCGGTGTTAA
Organism: Drusus annulatus; assembly: GCA_022651775.1. NCBI lineage: Eukaryota > Metazoa > Arthropoda > Insecta > Trichoptera > Limnephilidae > Drusus > Drusus annulatus. The sequence goes on from JAGWCC010001255.1 coordinate 17,711, forward strand.
AAATGATCTTACTTCTATCCCTGCACTAATAATATCCCGCTTAAATGAAGTTTTCTGCATAGGGAATGTCATCGAAGTGATCTCCAAGGAAGCCTTATGTCCACCGCCGATCATCAGACCGCTTGACTTTAAGTGAAGTGGCTATTTTGTGTTGGCTAGTTTTGAGCTTGTGCGATACACTTTGTTTTTAATTGGAATGACTGACCAAAATTTGAGGATTAAATGATTAGTATAGACATCATGTAACAAGGAAACTGTGTTTATAAGATGGGGAATTTGCATTCCTACGCTTGTTAACTTGAGGCTGTACCGTGAGATTTTCACTGTTTCTATTGTAATGAGCAAATATACTCGTATAACTGAATCATTAAAATTTTAATCGATTTAAGATTTTTATGGTAAATTTAATTTATGGAATTCAAATATTTTCTCAGATGCAGGTAGATGGTAATGTTAAGCATGCTTTTAATTATTTTTAATATCGATTCGACCTTCGAAGGAATTATCGTACCGTAGTTTGGTAATATACTGTCAACATCTTCGAAGGAATTATCGTACCGTAGTTTGGTAATATACTGTCAACATCTTCGAAGGAATTATCGTACCGTAGTTTGGTAATATACTGTCAACATCTTCGAAGGAATTATCGTACCGTAGTTTGGTAATATACTGTCAACATCTTCGAAGGAATTATCGTACCGTAGTTTGGTAATATACTGTCAACATCTTCGAAGGAATTATCGTACCGTAGTTTGGTAATATACTGTCAACATCTTCGAAGGAATTATCGTACCGTAGTTTGGTAATATACTGTCAACATCTTCGAAGGAATTATCGTACCGTAGTTTGGTAATATACTGTCAACATCTTCGAAGGAATTATCGTACCGTAGTTTGGTAATACTGTCAACATCTTCGAAGGAATTTGGTAATATACTGTCAACATCTTCGAAGGAATTATCGTACCGTAGTTTGGTAGTCGTCAACATCTTCGAAGGAATTATCGTACCGTAGTTTGGTAATATACTGTCAACATCTTCGAAGGAATTATCGTACCGTAGTTTGGTAATATACTGTCAACATCTTCGAAGGAATTATCGTACCGTAGTTTGGTAATATACTGTCAACATCTTCGAAGGAATTATCGTACCGTAGTTTGGTAATATACTGTCAACTTCTTCGAAGGAATTATCGTACCGTAGTTTGGTAATATACTGTCAACATCTTCGAAGGAATTGTCGTACCGTAGTTTAGTAATATACTGTCAACATCTTCGAACTATCGTACCGTAGTTTGGTAATATACTGTCGACATCTTCGAAGGAATTATCGTACCGTAGTTTGGAAATATACTGTCAACATCTTCGAAGGAATTATCGTACCGTAGTTTGGTAATATACTGTCGACATCTTTTCGCCATCAAATTTATGCATGATATATGTAGTTTTCTTGAAATCGACTGTGAAAAGGGAATTAAATTAATATTAACCAATTTTAAATACGAATACATACAATTGAAACTCATTTACTTATTTAGTAAAAAAATATTGTAAACTGTTAATAAGCGAGCTACTGTTTTTTTCAATAATTTCACTATGATAAAAAAGTATTCATAGATTAAAAAATTTAAAAAAAAATTACCGCCAAGAGATTTACATTTGAACATTTATTAAAATAACATTGTAAACTACGGTCAGTACATTAACTACGTGTAATGTAATGAAACACTATTTAAAAAAACGATTCGTTGAAAAAAGTAATATTATTCTGTACAGACAGTGTTAATATTAATAAAAAAATAACTAATCAAAAAATTCAGCAATTCATGAACACCCGGAATAAATTTTTTGGGTTTCAAATAGGATTAAATAAATAATTGTGGACACATGTGCTTAAGAAAATATAAATGTTTCGCTTTGAGAAGATAATAAAGAGAAACAGTAAAACAATCATCCTTTATAATTATCGCTTAACTGGCCGGTTAGGTGTCTCTGATATATCGTATCGGAGGATATAAAAAAACATGACACTCACCGGTCGGCTATCGAACGCCCAATGCCCCCATGATACGATGGGCGGTTAGAGGATGGGTGGAGGGCAAGACAGATCAGGTGGGCGGAACAGGGGACACTATGGGGTGGAATGGATTCACTGAAATTGGCAGTGAAAACACAAACAGAATTCAAAGTTTCAAATCAGATGATATATTTATACATATAATGATTGTTTTCATATTAACTGGCACAGACAAGAGACTAATATCATCGTTTTGAATATTTTCTTTAACTCTATTTTCATTTATTTTTCTTTTTCAAAAGAAAGATTAAATCTTACAAAACTGACAAATATTAGCATTATTCCGGCTCATATATTTGTTTTGTTTGTTTGTACAATGATGGAGAACTTAGCCATCAGAAGATTAAATCTTGGGCAAACCCGACACTTTGTACTACTCGCCGTCTAACCGGTCTGTATTCCAATTCTAAGTATGGGGGTGATTAACAACAGTCAATAAATAACTGTTCATTTTCATGTCATTTTGTGTATTAATATTGTTGTGTATATTAATAGGCTTTAAGATTATAAACCACTTGATCGAGTGTCCATACCTCTTGGCATGCTACTGTTTAATCGTGCCTGACAAATAATATCGTATAGATATTTTGACACAGCATAGCATGACAAGAGGTATAATTCTATTAACTAAATCATATATATATATATATATCGATATATTTACCGAAAATTTACCTATGTTCAAAAAACTTTTTTAAATGTTATAATTTTTAAATGTTTAGATGTAAAAAATCTATTTTTGTTTATTCCATTGTACTGTAATTGGATTTGATATCTGTTGTACAATAATAATAAAAATATATTTACAAAACGTGTGTCTTGAAAATATCCATTAATTTAAGAAAAGATTGCACAGGTATAAAATTTATTAATGTCGATTGATACACTGGTAGTTGTAATTTTTTTATGAATATGGAGAAATAGTAGCGAGTATTTATAACATAATAGTGTTTGGTTGAAAATAATATAATACTTATTTTAGATTATCATGAACAAGACCTTAAAAGAGCACTTTTAAAAAGAGCCAAAAAAGTATACGCGCATTATATGAAAAAATCATATACGAGTATATGATTTCAGTCAGCATTTTTTTTTATTTACACAGACTATTTTTGTTTATTTATATTTGCTCTTAAAGCTATTTCATAAAAATATTAAATTGTGTGCAAAAATAAATATATGTTTAGGTAGGTAAAGATGGGCATGAACTTATAACTTATAAAGCAATCGTCAATTTTTTTTTCATATTCTTAAAAAGCATTTACTTTATGGCTTGCCATATTTATACATAAAACAGATTGACTTTTTTTAAAACAACTTCTATTTTCAATATTGCACTACAGATGGAAGGGTGCTTCCAAAACCGGTCGACAAAATATTAAAAATAAAATTGGTTTTAAACAAAGTTTATCTGTTTTTTTTGTTTCTTCTTAAAAAATCATCATCCCATCAAACTAAAATTAATTAGTTTAGCAACAGGTAAAATTAAAATAAATTAAAAATAACGACATCGTAGAGACAATAGTTGACTAAATATTTCCAACGACACTTTTGACGCAAATTTTGAAAATTTCTGACTAATATTTTATTATGAAACAGAAAAATATCAACAGAACTAAATTCATTTTTGAACCTTTGTAATCTTTGGAGTGGAGAATGAATGAAATAGTTTGTTCTTGACCAATTACCATAGAGCAGTTCTGGAAATCTCGCGCTACGATTTGGTCCTCTGAACGTTATTACCTTTGTAAAGTCAGGTGCAGCCTTCATGTGTGTATTTCGTGCACGCCCTGGGGGTTTTTTACATTTCATGGGCTGAGTACAATAACAATACTTTGGTTAATACGCTATTTACTTATATTGCATTGGTTTATAACTGAGATAAACAAAATCAATAATTATCAGATACATTATTGTGACATGAAAAAAATGTTGAGAATGTCGACATCATTTTCGTATTCTGAAAGCGAGGAATCGGCGATTTTGCTTCATAATTTGTATTTGAACGGTGACGTTCAAAAAGTAAGTTTGTTTTGTGTTTCGGGAAAGTACTCTCATATTAATGAGACTCATTTCTAACTTATTGACGGCCTCCGTGGTCGAGTGGTAAGACGCTCGACTACGAATTCAAAAGTCGCGGGTTCAAACCCGGCGTGCGCCAATAATTTTTATTTAATCAATATGTGTCATAACACATTAAATTAATATAAAAAGAATAAAAAAGTATATTTGCGGCACGTTCCAGAGTGGTAGATATCCTAATATATATCGCCCTGGTGAAAGACCACCATTTAGAATCGAAACGTTGCTTGATATGGCTTTAGCCGTGTTTGGTGACCAGATCTGAATAGCCAGGTACTTCACAACCTTTCTCTTCCCAATCTCCTTCCCTACTTTCAGCCTCACAACATACCCTATTTGGGGATGCCATAGTCTCACTGGCTCTAGACGGTTGGGAGCAGTTGAGACTCTTGTGCGGTATTCATATAAAAAAAAACAAGAAACAACGGTCACTTATCCTTCCACAATTCTCAAGTGTGTGTATTTTTGAAGGTATTCATAATTCGATATTTTTTAATGTGAATTATAGAATTTCGTAATGATTCTCGACAAGAACCCTCATATTGTTAAACTTCTTCTACAGGTTAAAGTTTTTCTTAAAATACAACATCAAGGTCTCTTATGTTTGTTCGTATCTTTAATTGTATATTGTATATCTCAAAATTGAACAGTATTGGGAATTTGTTTCCGGGATAATAGGGTTAGAAATAATTGGAGGGTCGAGATTCGAAGGTTGTCAAACCAAAAAAATGTGGCAAAAGACGGGACGACCTGACAGATTATTTATTCAATTATTTGCTCCTCGCGCGAGGTTACTTCACCGTGTGAATTTGTATGAGATCCGACGGGAGGTGATGTGAGTTCGGGGTTCTATTCAAAACGACACGTTTGATTTATGTCTCGAGTATTTTTTTGAATCGAATACGAAATTGAGCGAGACTTTTAAAATTTTCTCACAGAGTTATAATTCAGCGGCATTTAAAATAACACCACAGAGAAATGGATTGAATAGATTACTTTCTATCAATTGTGATAACAAAAATCTTAGTTTGAATTTCCTAGAACTTCTCTCTAGTCCCGTAATAATTTTTTAAAAAAACATAAATTGTTGGTACTCGGTTTTCAGATGAAGCCCTGTTTACTCTGTTTGTGTAATTATTCCGTGGATAGATTTTCATTAGCTCGTTGCGCTCTCGGAGCAGCCTGGCTTGTTTTAGTCTTTCTCGTTATTTTTCGCCAAATAAGTAGGATATTTTACAAATTACTTCTTTAAAATTACACTAAAATTACCGTTGTTGTGTATAGGTTAAGTGAATAAACTCTAAATAATTTTAATGTGACTAGTTTCGACGTAATTTAGATTTTTAAGAAAATATTTTAATCTTCAAATATCAGTTTTTAAATGCAGTGCCACAGCCCGAGAATGGTCATATGCCATTTGATGACCATTGGCCACATGTTTCGTCCCTTCGACCGCCGGCCCGGTAACCGGCAGGGGGCGGGGGGAGTGCCGATCTCGACCGACTGTTCCCGAACCCGAGCGATGTTTTCAACAAATGTTTTTTTTACTGAGAGAGGCGGCCTTTTTTGTCAATTCAATACAATCATCATTACAATATTTTTTATTTGTTCGTTAGTTCTTCTTTTTTGCCTGCGCATATAACCTGTTAGATATGTCGTGGCGCTTTCGCAGCTGCCTGACGTGTTTTAGTCTTTCTTGTTATTTTTCGCCAAATAAGTAGGATATTTCACAAATCACTTATTTAAAATTCCTGTACTGTATGACAAATTCAAAAAGTCCATTCTTTTAATTTCGCTCCCATGCCCTAAATCAAAAACAAAAATAATAATAATAATTAAAATAATAATCATAATTTTAAGTTAATAATTGTATCTATCTGATAGGACCTGCCAGGTGAGTATGTTCCTGTATATTTTCTTATCCAAACATGGATTTAATATGTAATGATAGAAAGTAAGATCTGTACAGCGCCCTTGAGGTGATTTTTCACAAAAACGGCGCTATACAAATACAAATATTCTTGTCTCTGATGGTCTCATATGCTTCGTAAAACCTTTAATCGCCCCAAATTATAGCGAACACGACCGCCATGGCCGGGTGTCTCATGTTTGCCTTTCGTTTCTCTCTTTCTTCTCAAATGCCTATAATTTCCTATGGTTTGCTCGATATGGCCTGTCATTGTCCGGATTTTACCCTATTGCTCTATTTTGCCTATCTTTGCTTTACTTTGCTCATAATTCCTCAAAGTCATCTACTATTTTCCTCAATAATTTCTCTCCATTTTACTCCATGGCACACTATTGCCTATAGCCTACAGATACCCATCTTTTCCTACCATTGCTGAAGAACCCCCCTCCGTCTCATTGCCCCCCACCGTTTATTTATTCTTGCTAAAATATTTTTAAAAAAATACATGGGTTTGGTCCATGTCTGTCGTACTAGGATATTCCTAGTCGTAGTATAGTGTCGAGACAAACGTAGTGTACATAAATTATATAATATTAAATGTAAATATTAATAAAGATAAAATTTAAATAAATAAAAAAGAAAAAAATAAATGAAAGTTGAAATTAAATGAAAATTAGAACAAAGTTATTACATGAAGGTTGCATTTTATAGATATTGCTTAGGTTGTTCACAATAATAAAAAGGAAAAAGAAATAAAAGGGAAAAGAAGAGAAATAAGATGAAATTAAATAAATATTAGAATAAAGTTATTACGTGGAGGTAACATTTTATAGATATTGTTTGGGAGTATAGAGGTTGTGCGTAAGGTATATATTTATAATGTTTTTGGGTGTTTTATGATCTAGGTAAAGGTTAATACTCATTACCTTCATAGTTACATTCTTTTTATAATAACTTCCCTTTTTTAAAGAAGACAAGCATTCCTGGGTTATGAATATCCTGACAGTACTTGAACTACTGCCATCATAATAAAAGGAAGATGTTGCTTGTGCAATGATGGAAGACTTAACTTGCAAAAGAATTGAACCCACAACGCTCGGGTGGAAATTCAACGCGTATATCGTTGATAACTTTTCATAAATCCCTCACATTGGGGACCTTGTGTTATTTCACAAATTAATTTAAATATTCTAAATTTGATGTTAAATTTCATGGTGGTTACTCACAGTATCATCCTGAAGAAACATGTCTTATTTTTTTTATTTATAGTACGTAATGATTGATTTTATTCATAATTAGCACTTTTACAAATTGCCATTCCAACACAGGCGTATGCCTAGTGGGATGGGCAATATATAAACCAATAAAAAAAATGTATGTTCAAGTAAAATAATAAATAACAAAAATAAAATAAAAAATAGCATCGATACGTTAGGTCCGTCGTCTGCAGGTGGATCGTCCGATAAGCACGTGAGGCGCTAACGTATCTAAACCTCATGAAAAATTACAAACGGTAATTTTCGCTCATACCTATTTCGCACAAGCCGTCCGAAGGGCAGCATCAAAAACCTGAGGCAGCGGGTTTTTTCTGTCAGTATAAATATATTCCTTTACCGCATTCGTCTACTGGTCGTGACGTTACGCGAAAGCACCAATAGCTTTGGCCTTATATTCTATATACATATACGAGTATTCAGATGAAAGGCTGTCGGTGCCGAGTTAAAAAGTTAGCAGGCCTAGAGTCTTGAAGAGCCTTACACATAGCACTAGGAGCTTAACAGTGAATAACGTCCCTAAAGGCAAGAAGACAGGAGGTTCTTCTCAATTATTGATTTTGAAAAAAACTTTTGCTGGAATTTTTCAATTCTGCTGATTTGCACTCGTACCAGTCACTTGTATTACTCCCTATAATAAAATCAATATCATCTTATTTTATATCTTGAATAATAACTGTTGAAAGATAGGAAAGAAGAATGATATTTCCCCAAAGAGGTAGGCATCAAGGATAGACCCCCACACAACTACGTCTCGGTGAACTTTTTGCTTTATTCACATTCATATTGTATCACATGTCTCTTCTGTTATAGTATTAAATGATCCGACGTTATTATTTCAACAATGAAAACGATCCATCGTTTTGAATTAGCCAAATTTATTTGCTAACCGATAAGCTTAAAGCGGTTTGGAAACCCTTATTGAAATTAATGAATTTCTGTTCGGCAATATGAAACAGTCCCCGAAATGGCCAAATTCGAGAAATTACGATCATTTTATAAGATGAAACTTTATGGAGTTTGGTTGTAATAAAAAATAATCAGATAATTTATATTATCCTTTTTTACAAAATCTTTGCTTCTGCTAATAATAATAGCACAGAAAAATAAATTATTTTCAGCCGGTTGAGAGGAAGACGTGAGCATTTGTTGTTGGTGTTCGCTGAAAATCAACTTATACCTGTTCTTTGTTTACCTCGATTTGCGCAGAGCCGGTAGGCTATGGTGTACCCAATAATTTTGTGAAATAATGTGAGGTTAAAGAATTTGAGGAGAGGAGAGGCGAGGTGAAGCGATGTTTGTGGAATACTTGACTAATCAGTACGAACCTTCAATCAGTAGGAATTTTAAAACTAATTGTGTCCAAAGAAAAAAAGATTTAAAATAAATTTCTAAAGAATTATGAAAAAAAGTTACAGAAAGTTGCTCGGAAATTTTTCGAAATTGTTCCTCCTTTTCTTGGGAAAGAAACAGTTTTCCGCTCTGTAGACTGGACGCCCTTACTATTCTGAGCCTGTCGGGCAATACTGAGAGTATTCTCGACCCAAAAACTAGAATTTGGATGTAAAAGTATGTGAAAAAAACAATAACATAGGCAGTAAGGCTTGAACTGCAACTTTGGTTCCAGGCTCAAAGAGCTTACCGCTCTGTCACGGAGCTCATTTCATTAACGTGAATAATTTTCCTAACCTGCTTGATAAAATGTGACTTTACTTAATCTGATCTCTTTCTCCCACAAAATTAATTAATTTATTGTTTGTAATGCTCTTATATTAAATAAATTATAGAAGATCTTATTAGTATGTAGTTAGAATTAGACCCGCAAAATCTGTATCTAAAGTAAAACATTTTTACTTGCCACCTCTTATAAAATAAATTCTTCAACTTTAAAAAAAAAATGAACAAATTTGAATAGTAGTTAATTCTACGTTAGCCACTATTCAAATATTTTATGCTCAACCAGAAGCTTGCAAATCACTTAAGAAGTTAATTACTACAATAATTATTTGGTGACGGAGGCCGGTAACAAAAATATACGTCTGTTTAAAGAACTGGGTTAGCCTCGGGAAAAAACTTTATTTATTCGGAAAAGATTCAGATTTTGAATTTAGAGTGATTGCGCGGTGGACTTTATTATTTGCCTCGGAAATAGGTTTTTTTTTTAGATGCTGGAATTATTTTATGCGGAACAAGTGTTTCCGATAGGGCAGATCCTTGGCTCTGTCCCAAATGCTGTGAGTTCAAAACAAAAGCAAGTATATAACACATGCATAATACCTATTTCTTAAGATGTAAAGGCACAATACTGATTCTTTGTTTGATTTTATTATGTTGCACAGTACGATAATACACGATTAGAAAAAGTAAACAAAAGTAAAATTTTATACAATGTTACATAATATATATTGTTGTATTTCAAATAGACAACTTGTTAGGTTCTCACATTTTTGTTTATCATCTAGTCCTTACCTATCCCGTCAATTTGCCATTTTGTTTATTATTTAACAACATTGCAAAAAAAAAATAAGAAGACGTTGTTGGTGATCGTCGTGTCGCGGGTTGGTGCCTCTCTTCTCGCTTCGTCGTCGATCGTGGCAGGTTGTGTTGTTGATTCCAGCATAGTGTTCAAGAAGAATTCAAGTTTTCAAGAATTTTAAAACATCCAATTCATCGGTGAGTGAATTGGCTTAAATCCTTACTCACAGTATAAATTCGAACTTCCCATCAAGTAGTCTTCGTTATTTCTCTGTAGAGTCCATTCTAATTTCAAAGTTAATTCGAAGCTGAAACGCATTCGGTGTTTATCGCAGCTTTGGATGCAACATATATGTTAATAAAATAAAAAGAAAAAACAGAGGATATAAAAGCTTCAATAAAAAAAGATTTTTTTTAGATTTAGTAAACGATACCCATATCAAGATAAATATTTATTTTGTACCTACCTAGACACCAAATAATTTTAATAACCTTCAATTTTCCTTTTTCTTTATAGTATCCACATTTTTTCCCATCTGAGGTAAATATTATTTTTTAATTTAGCCGGGTAATATCCACCCAAAAAAAAGTCAATAAAAGCAGGAAAGTGTGGATAAATGTGCATGAAGTAAGAGGTATGTTTCAGAACAAAGTTATGTGGCTTTACACATATACTATCTGCCTAAAAAATGGCGCGGACTCTGGGTTAGCTAGTTAGTTAGTCTGAAGTTTAAAGGTGAACAACAAACTTTTTATTTATGTTGAACTAAAACCTCATTTAATATCAACGCACGTAAATTTTTGTACATAGCGTTATTAATTCTTAACAAAATGTGCCTTAAGGAAAAGTGCTCATGAATTATGATTTATAGTATTTGATAATTAGTGTATAAAGCACTGAACAGATAATCTCTAGAAGAGTGATCTATACCGATATAAAAGAAAGGTGATGTCGCCGATTTTGAATTAAATTGAGCTTACTTCGAACACACGGAGTACGCTCACAACACACTTCTATAGGTTTTCTTATTCAGTGGCATAAAGCAATAATGATTTTTATCGCACGGCCGGTGGCACAGTAGACGGTTTAGGAGAGTGGGAACAGATGGCGCCCGGCTCACTCAATTGAAGAGGAACTTCAAGAAGGAAGGTTTGGGTGGTCTTTATTTCTATGTACACATTACTTAAGCAAGCATTATTCCGCCGGAGTTCTCAATACATTCTGGCCCAGGTAACGCGCTGGCTGCTGGAATTAACACGATTAAGATATCCACTTGGAAAAGGTCTATTATTTGAGGAAATTAACGAAACTAAGTTTCGTTAACAAAATACATTCGCTAAGTTCAATAAAATGGGTAAATCAAATTGGTGATCGAAATTACAGTTACATATTTTTTTATTTCATGCGAGTCCCAACTGTTGGAATTAGTGGGACCATGGAATCCTCAATTGGAGCTGTTTTCGAGGCTGATGGAAGCTGGAACAGGAAAGAGGAAGGTTATGTAGTTCCTGCCTCTTCAGATCCAGTAAAAAAACACGGCTTACGGCTTAGAGTATATAGAGTGGTACCCATCCAAGGCAGTGTAGTCAGTTTTTAGTGATTTTTACCGGATTCGGCGGACCTGGACGTGGCTAAAACTAAGGTTAGGGTATTCATACATTCATTCGTAGCGCATATCGACATAATGATTTTGTTTATGCGTATAACCACTTTTTCACAGTATTGTTTTCAACAAAAATATAGCATATAACCTAAAAAACCGTTTGGTTGTGTCAAGTTTAGTGGTATAATAAAAAATATGGGCGGAGTCCCGCGGTGACCCAGGAGCCCAAGATCATTGTGACAGTACATAGAAGCGGTGTATTATATTTGTTGTCTCTTTCTCTCTTATGATGTAAGACGTAAAACCCGGAGAAAGTGATTTATCGCAAGTTTGTATAGGTTGGGTAAAAATAATTAGCTCTCCCTTTATACATTGTTACTACAAAGCTTACGGTATTTCAAGCAACTTCTCGATTCTGTTTAGTGGGCTAATCTCTTTATTTTAAATACTAGGCGGATGCTGGCTGTAAAGGTATGATGTGAGAACGAATATTTGTTCTTGTCATATTATAACACGGGACGGAAGATCTATCTTGGGATAAAGTAAAGGAAAGTGGTTTATATCGTTGTAACTAACATTCGAGTCTTATCGTCCACGTGCCTTTAAATATAAAATAACCAGTAATATTGACTTAAAAAAAATAATAATAAAAAAATATCAGTTCCGAGAATATTTGTTCTTGGATGGACGGAAGATCTATCACCGTTTTATCGTTGTAACTAACATTCCTAATCGTTGTCAATTATGCTAGTTACTAGTATAATTAGTGGAACCGCTAATTGCGTGAAGACATCAGTCTGTAGACGGAGATTGAGATTGCTATGCAAAATTATATGTATTATCAGAAAACGACAATGGACCTCCCTATTCTGTCTGCAGACTGATATATTCTATTATAAATTGTAATCAAATTATAACAGTAACTGGCGTAATTAACAACGTAGGAGAGTTAACAGCGAGTGATTTATTGGGCGATAGAAGTAATCACGAACAAAATAGCAATCGAAGGCTTCCAGCGAAATAACTCCGCGGTGCAGAGGTGAAAGGTAACAGCACACCACAAGCACACCACAAACACGCGAGACACGCGTTTATAATTAACATTACTTTACGAGGAGTATTATATTAAGTTTATGGCACTGTATTGTACGGCATATTGCTAAATAGTAGATAAATCATGTCGGAGTGTAAAATTATAATTTCCTACTGGCTTCATGTGTATGGGCAAAACTCATGGCATTATTTATAATGAAGTGAGGACTTATATATAGTATATCAAATTTTGACGCAAGTTTTGTTTTATTCTAATAACTTTCACGTTTAATAAGAATGTTTAATTTGACAAGTTTTATTGTTATTATTATTAATATTGTTGTCCAAAAATACAAAATTGTTATTTAATATTAAAATCACGTGATGTAAGGATTTTTAAAAAATATATTTTTAACATTTGCCTAAATACTTAATGACAATACTTAAAAATAAGTAATATCATCATTTGAAACATAAAAAATAGAGGCCACTTTTGAGGTAATTTTTTTTTTTATGGATGTGCCAATGTTTATTTCCTAGCTTGTCCAAGGAATACATCAGTGTACTTAATTTAAAGGCGGTTTTCCGATTTCCACAGCAATGTAAACATTAACACTAAATTCAAAATTGTTTAGTTGTGCAGTTTTTGTGTAACCTAACGAGGAAAAAAACATTGGTAATTTTTTCTCTAACTATTACACGCCTTAAAATGTACAGGAACGAGCGTGACGCCGAAAGTTCAGAGAGGCTTCATTAATTGGTCTCAAATTAAAAGTAGCGTGTTCCTCGCACATCAGGCAACGCTTCCTTCAATTAAGTGTTGAAGAGTGGTGCAAGAGGCACACAGGGGCGCACAGGGGCTTTTAGTAGGAGGCGGGAGCAGATTGAGAATAGAAAGTTGGAAAGTACCTACCTTAAAAATCTGGTGAGCATGGCTGTAGCCATTTATGTCAACGTTTCGATTCTGAGAGGTTAGTATCACAGGGTCTGTACTGAAAGTATTTTCTACTATACTGTCCTCTGGTGAAAAACATTTTCTTCAACTTAAAGGCTCGAGGGAATCGATTTAGCATAATTACTGCCGGTCTCAACAGATTCTCTCTAGTGAGGTGAATGCGGTCCATCGCAATCCGCATCCACTCTCCAATCCGTCCCGTCCTCTTCCGATCCCGGGGTTGCCTCTGGATACTGCTCGCTCTCACCGGGGAAATCTTTCAGCGAGTCCAATTCATCGCAGCCTTTGGGACTAAAAGAATCTTACAATAGTCTAACTCTCAAATAGATTTATTTAAATTTTTTTAGGTTTTTACTTTTATTTAAACAATAATTATTATTATTTTAATTTAAAAAAAACAGTTTTTAGTTAAAAAGCTCTGCGATGTAATTATTTTTACGCGTGACAGCTGTTTCGCCTTCTGAGGGCATTATCAAACAGTTTGATAATGCCCTCAGAAGGCGAAACAGCTGTCACGCGTAAAAATAATTACATCGCAGAGCTTTTAACTAAAACTGTTTTTTTAACCAAAAATAATAATAATTATTGTTTAAATAAAAAGAAAAAAACCTAAAAATTAAAATGGAGTTCTACAAAATAAACTTTAAAACCATAAAAATAAAAAAAAATAGATTTATTTAGATTTTCAAGTTGATAGTTCACGTAGCGCAATAAAATGATCGATATTACCCATACTAAAAATACCTATTTCCTTAATTTAGCTCTGCTGTGAGACACACACTTGGAGTGGAAAAAGTTAATTCTGTTCTTAATTGACGTAAAACCTTGATTAGATAATGATCAGCCTTACGCGATCTTAGTAGTTTATTAGTTCAGCCCCAGCCATTTGATTAGCGATTCAATTAATTACTGGCGAAGGAGAATTTCAAGTGACCAATTGCCGTGTTGCTAATGAGCGATGGTACTCGTATCATGAATGTGGTGGGGAGAAAGCACTTTACAGAACGCAATAATTGGCCGAGCAATCACCAAACAAATAGTAAAGATAATGTTTCATCGGTGGCCACCGCAATATATATCTCGTATTCTCCATATTGTATTTGAGTACCTACCGACCGGGACGCTAGTAAGAGAATGAATTTTCTTATTATTATTATATATTTTAATAATTATAACTGAAGAATTGAATTCCTTAACGCGTAAAATGGTAATGTTGATATTAATACGGGCGCGGTTGTGAAAATAATTAGAACACATATTGTTTCTCCCTGATGTATTTCAATCCTTAATGTAGGGATGCAATAGAATACCACCTATTGACTTTGCCGTAACGTGCCACACTTAAACAAATATACACCGATGACTTAGATTACAGGAAAACTGCCACAGTAGGATAAGATAGTATTAAACACCATAGGACAGGTTAGATTTTTTTTTCGGTTTTAAACTTCATAATTAATTAATAGAAGAAAAATAATACTAGAGTGGTAACTTGGGGTAATTTATAACCAAATTACAGGTGATTTTAACAATTTTGTGATGAACACATAGATTTTTGCTTATTACTCAGAGAAAATAAATTAGAAGAGACACCCATGTTTCGCGGCAACTCACGGCGCGCTAGGACAATTTTCTTTTACAAAACACGGTACATCCAATCTCAATTGCACATGCAAAACATCAGGTAGATCATGTTTTATTACACATTCATACTGGAACATACGTTCAGCCATTCTAGGAGACAGTAACGCTGCAACACCTTGACAGGCCCTCTCTGTTTCTGGTCGCCCGTACCAGATGACGAGCGTGTCATTATGTTGCACTGTACCGCTCTCTTTTTTTCATACTCTGTTAGACAGAGTACATCCAAACATTTAACTATCATTCTATCACATTATTCATCTTCCTTTCCATTCCTTTTTTCACATTCCACGTGCCAATTTGACATTGTTCACGTTCCGTCCTCCTCTTTGCGCCATCGTAGGGTTGGCGATGTGATGTATAGCGAACCTCATCGACACCTGTTTCGGCCATGCCCTTCCTCTTAAACGTTAATACTTGACTAAGCTAAAAATTACATTTTATAACTATATTATGCAAATAACTATACACAAGTAGATATAATAAAATAATATGTAATATTAAACTTATCCTAACGCCAAACGAGTTAAAGTATTGACTGAAAAAAAGGGACAAACAAACGAAAGTGATGATTTAAAGTTAAATGTTTTGTGCTGTTCCTATCTGGTAAATGCAGTACAATTTTATGTTGTGCTAATGGAAAACATATTTATAGAATGGAAACTATGAAGCGTCTTGGAACTTTTTTTCTTTGTTCATACTCGTTGGGTTTATGCGAGTGGGTAGGTACTTGTGAATTCCTCGAGAAAGCCCTTCATTATTTATTAAATATTTTCCGATAAATATTTAGATAATTCGTAGAAAACGAAAAAAGTGGAATGTGTTCAATTAATCTATCCCGGGTCGGTCATGAAAACATTAAATCCTCGTTCATTTTAGTATCTTTGCGTATATTCGATTGCTGTCAGTAGAAGATATGTCATATAATACGGCGAGTGTGAATGTTCCAGCAATGACAATCCAATACTCGGACTCACGTCTCGCGTGAACATTCCCGAAAATTGGCGGCCGTATTATTATTATCATCCCAATGATATTTTCTGTTTTATTTCATTCCGAAGTGGATTGTTCATCACTCACATAACAACTCGATACGTGGCATGGGCGAATTGGTAGATGCTCAGGGCAGTGAAGTTGTATATTTTTATTTATTTTTACATTATTTTGTTTAATACTGCAGAAAAATTAATCTTTCAATGGTTCAAGTTAAATACCATTTTTTTATTTTACTTATTTTATGGACTAAAATTTCTCATGCAAGTCATCTTAAAAGCAAGGTGGGATTTCTCTAAAAAACTGTCCTGGGATGTTGGGACTTAATTAACTAACCTTCATGCCGTTTTCTACAAAAAACTGTTTTGAAACACACTTCTTGCTCCATTCACATTCATGCATCATCTCTTCTGTTATTCTGACTCGTGGTGTGACGCGACTAAATAATTTGATTATGCCATGTCTTCCTCGGTCTTCCCCGACTTCTTTTACCATTCAATTTCACGTTATTTATCTATAATATTAATACGTTAAGCCGTCTTTGTACATGTCTAATTTTCACTCATACGTAAAAAAGTTTGAAATTTTATTCCGATTATGCTACTTTACTCTACTCACCATGTCCCTTTTGACGTGTGTGTAAAGACTTAACTGTTTACTAGTTCTATTTAACTCTTTTCTTTGTTCCTTTGCCTTTACATGTCCAAACCATATATACTTCACTTTCTTAATCTTATTCAATACGCTTATATTAGCCTTGCAGTTTTTTCAGATCTCCACATTTTTAACACGATGATTTATGGTTTTACTACACATACGCCTCAGTGATCTTATTCCTTACTCTGGCATTAAGTCTACCTTCATCCTTATTTTGTCAGTTGGTATCAACACCCCATTGTGGACTGCTGGCCTCACCTCTTTTAACAACTGTTTATTTGGCGAATACTGATAATATACGAGTATTTAATAGTAAAGTAAAATAATTGACTACATGAAAGAGTTCAAAACCTTCAGAAAGATAATGACTTCATATTTAAAAAAAAAAATAATAATTTAATTAGATGCCATTAATAAAGTTTCGATAATTTATTTCAAAATTTTCTTTTAGATTTGAAAAAAAAAATTATTTGAAGGATAAAAAATAATTGATCCATTTTTCTGAAAAATAATATTGTTGGTACCGAATTATTTTCAGCTAATTTAACATTATAGTTTATTTTAAGCCTTAACGAACCAAATACCAATCGGCATCAGCAATATTAACAAAATGGGCTGTAAAAAATGTATTTTCATTGATTTTGAAATTGGTTGTTATGTTTGAGCATTAATCTGCTCCAGCCTGGAGTTGGCGTTTATCGACAGTGCCAAGAGACAGTGCCCAGATGGCCAGCCGAGTGGTACGACACTGTTTTCCAGAGTAATGGCGAGGTCAGGGGGGGGGGCGGTGGGCAGCGGGATGAACTGGGCTGGAATAGTCAACGTGATCAAAGTGTCACGACAGCCCACCGGGAGGGGGAGAGCAAAATCAGCGAAATATATGAGATTGGAAATTCTTTTGGTATAATAGAACGAGATGTTTTCAAATTAGGTAATTTGAATTTTCTTATGAAAGTCACAACAGATATAGCCGCTTTTTTAAATTTATTTGAAACACGTCACTGCGTAAAGATATGTCTTTGAAATAATTCATTTTTAAATCACGGGTATAAAATAAATAATGAACCTCAATCAGAACTCTAATAAAAGATTTTAAAAAGTTAAGCCAGACAACAAAATAAAATAAACGTCATAATTTTTGCAGTGCCAAAATAACGCAATCCACTTAATAATTATTATTATTCTCTTCTTATGATGGCAGTAGGAGTTTTTCAAATATTGTCAGGTTATTCGTAACCCGGAAATGTTTGTCTTACTTTTTTAAAATTAAAAATTAAAAATGTGTAGTGGTCCATTTAAAAAGGCATCCCAATATATTATAATAATATAAATAGTAATAGTTGAACAGTATTCTTCATTTGTGAAAATAATTAAATCTCTATCATCCCTCGTATCATTCCAATATTTTTTATTATTAGTAGTAGTAGATCGCGTTTGTGCATCGAAAAAAAGATTTTCAATAATTTTTTTCGATACTTTTTTTTTTAAATCTAGGTATCGGTATTATTGAATACAATAAACGCGTTTGAGACAGCCAATCAGATGCCAATATCTGAACAAATGCGATTCTGGTTTTGGGAACAACCTTCCTAGGGACGATGAGTAGCTCGCATGTTTTTTGAGGTTTTGGAGATAATAATAACAGTGAACTTATATAGCGCAGTTTTGTGATATTTCACCTCAAGTGCGCTTTGAGAGATATTAGAAGAGTCTTAGTCTATTGGAGGTTAGCTATCGTCACGGCGATCTTTACCTCGTAAGTTGCAACTCTAGCCGCAACTACACTTGTAACAATCACGTGGGTTTCGAAGTGATGTAGTGTTGTCTTCTTCTATTTATTTTGAGAGAGCTTAGCTTAGTAAAAAGCTTTCGAATACCCAATGGAAATGCCCTGATCCTCATTAAAAAAATGCAAGATAACTAAACTTAAAGGTTTAAGTAAGTTATTAATAGAATAACAAAAACTTTATGAAAAAAAACTTTAAACAGCGCTGTATAAAAGGATAACACACATCGTTAAAATATATTTTTATAGCTGCGAACTCTTCCAAATACGAAATATGTATTTGAGTACCTACCCTTATAATAAATTACGTTCTCGCAAGAGATGAGAAAGTTAACAAAATAAAAACTTGCCAACAGCTCGGATGAGACATTACTTGTTCTTGGCCGTATATTTCTAAACCCGATGGTACAAAATAGTCACTTCAAGCTTTCGATTAAAAACAAATAGGAACAATGAAACGATTTGAAAACTATTAAATCCATCCTCATTCAATTTTCTTTTTACTGTTTTGTTTTAGTCACATAATATTATCTTCTAGCGGTGTCCTTTAAAAAAATACTTTCATTTTTAGCACTTGAAAGTTGTCGTTAGATTGTAAATTAACTTAATTATTCATTAAAGTTATTCTTTCCACACAAGCGACTACATTTTGGTAAAGGTGTTACCAATTCTTTGATTCAATCGAAGATCTAAGTGGAACTCTTGTGCGGAATTATAATTATTTTCATTCTGTGAATTTCAAGCAAAAAAGGGTTAAAGAGTAAACATTTTTACTGTACCAGTTTGAATTGCTGTGTTAGTGAACCCGTCCTGTGTCCTGTTGTTTTAATTGTATTATTATAGTAAAAATAAGAAACATGTTGTCAAAACTTTCAGCCCAAGGACGGAATACCAATTCAATTATTTCATCGTTCTTTTTTCCAGATCACTTTAAAACACAAAGGCGCCATCTCTCAACATCCTGACGAAATGTATTCCATACCGATGGATAAACAGCACAAAATAAAATTTCAATTTCCAACAGACCTGTGTACAATTATTTGTTTTCAGAGAATAAGATAATAGGACAGTGAAAAGCTATTTGATCAATGAAGTATTTTCTTTGAATATTTTTCATTTGATTTCAACTTCTGAAAACGGTTGAAAGGCTTCGTTTTATAGAACAAAAGGAATAATATTTTTTCAATGACATACACATTTTAAAAGGGGGTACAAAAAAATAAACAAACAAGTAAAAATATTGAAAAGAAACTCGTAAAAGTAGAGATTAATTTTATAAGCACCATAAACACATTAAACAAGATATTAACACTCACAAAGATTTTACAGAAAGGATATATGACTGATTTATAAATTTGCCATAAAAAATATCCTTACTATGTAAAGTGCTTTTGCCAATAGTTTTAAATTTGCAACTGGGATTTTTTATTCATTGGGTAATGGTGAAACAATATTCCTTTACAAATTATACGAATATTTTTTGTTTTGTGAATACTGCACGAGGGTTGCAACTGCTACAAATTTCCTTGAACCAGTAGGATCATGGCATCCCCAACGGGGGTATGTTGTGAGATTAGAGAAAGCAGGGAAAGGAAAAAAGATGGTGACGTTGAGGGTAGGAACGCATTATTTAATAGTTTTTGACCCAAACGGGTTTTGAACACCAAGATCTTTTACACCACTCTGAACCGCCAAGCTATCGCGGCCACCTTCAAACCCATCGTTAGGTACAAACATCCACCCATAATTAACGGTAGCAAATGTAGTTTGAACAATTAGATTGAGTAGGAAAATTTCACGCCGTCTATGGTGCAACATTTGTATTAAGTAAGTACTTTCCAAGATTATTCCTTCCCATCTCCGCACCACTTCTTTAAGCCTCACAGCATACTCTAAATAAAAGATTCACTCGTCTCATTGGCTTCGGGCAGAACTTATAAGTTGCAGGTCATTCCGGTTCGTTCTTCATAGCTCGTCATTATCTTTGCATTGGGATAGAAATTATGATAGAAAGTTTTAATTAATGTATATTAACATCTATTGGCTTAGTTCGTGATATACAGACTGGATGATGTAGAAATACTATATCCATCTGCCGTGCTAATTACGCGGTTACTAAGTAAATCAATCCACAGAACCTGCTGCATTATTGCGTAGTCGTCTCATGTGGGCCGTGGAATTTATACAATTTCCAATATTCCATATAATATGTAACATACTTCGGGGTTTCAATATAAAAATTATCATAATGAAGTTAATAATATCCTCAAAAATATTATTTTATTTCCAAAGACATCTGATAATTATTTTCATATTCCGTTTAATTATTTAGCAAAATATGCGCCTGGCAAAAAATATTCACTTAATAAATTGACACATTTATTAAAGATTTTCTAAAATTATTATCTCATTTGGAATTCAAAAGAATTCCCGCTGGTTTTCAATCCAGCCCTTTGTGCAATTTATCAACGCGCAGATAACTCGTTCTGTGTTGACGGAATAATAATTGTTTTCTGATTAGCACAGTCCGCGGAATAATATCACAAAACAGAGCATCACAAATATCGATTAATCATCTCCGCTGTCGAAGTGACCCCCACCCCAACCCCACCCTACCCCTACCGCTACCTTTGGCGCTGGAGGCCCCGGAGCCAGATGGGTCCTCCGCAATTAAACGCGAACAGATCCTCCGGTAATGTAATATTCCGCAGTAAAGGACTTAACAGCTCGAACGTTCCTGCTGCCGTGTCGCGTGTTGCAGGTTTCAGGATAAAACTGTTTTTTTGTGTAGTCTTAAAACTGGAGCAATGAAAACAATATTGAAGCTATCATTTCGTAGTAAAATTTTATTATTGCATTATGATTAAAAACACTAGGGCCTAGCTCTTTGTTACTCCTAAAAATGAAATTGAACATATTTTTCGAGCTAATGAGGACTTTTAAGTATTTTGATATAAACATAGCACGATTACTGACTTAAATTATGTATTCACAAACTAACGCTTCGCTTTTGTTCAGCAGTTTTCAAGTTCTGTAGTTCTTTTACTTAGCGCCGCAGCTCTAGTAGAAGTAAAATATTTACGAGCTTTCAAAATAATTCAATTAAATACAAATACCTCGATTTCCTAATTTTTTTTAGATTTTTCGCATTCTTCCTTTATTTGTAAAGTGAAATAAACTACATGGATTGAAGAAAAAACCTGACAAGCGCAGAGATTTTTTCGATTTACGGAAGCTTTTCTCACGCTATTGATGTATGACGTAAAAAAAAATTATCACCTAGACATAATCGCATGTTAAACGTGATTTAGTGGTCATTTTAAACTTCATATTGCTATGTGTAAGCGTAACTATGTTGTAGTGTATGTGTATACTACGGCTATATAGGCTAAATATCGCAAGCGTAATTTGGGACGCGTAAATTCAATAATAAGTTTCAGATTGGTTTAAATTTATAAATGCGTGTAGGTA
>JAGWCC010001256.1:0-40971 GCA_022651775.1 Drusus annulatus
ATGAACGTGTTAACGTATTTTTATTCATATAAGTGGCAGCGGTAACAAAAATCATAGTGACAGTAATCATCATTTTGCGGCATGTTAAAATGTGACAGTGGTTCAAACTACCGGGCCTAAGTTTGCTTGTAATAAAATATGGAATATAATAACAGTGAACTTATATAGCGCAGTTTTATGATATTTCGCCTCAAGTGCGCCTAATAATATATAAATAACGCCTTTAACCTCGATATATACATGTATGGGTATATATATATATTTTTTTAAATCATTTTTACCAATTTTCATAACAACCAGTTTCTAACTAAAAAAACTTCCCATACATGCCGTTGTTACGAAAACTATTTCCTCAACCGTGTACCTGGTCAAAATAAAATCGATACGACAAATTTAGCTGTCAAGGTTAGAATAAAATATTTGTTTACGCAATAAACTATTAAAAAGTAAAAAAGATCATTCATAAGGTATACGAGTATATTCGTCCTTCTCATTAGCCATCTTCCTATTCTGAGGCGAACTAGGTTTTATTTTCCTAATGATCGTTTTTTTTAGATTTAAACCTCTGTAAAGTTTTTTATTCAAAATTCTGTTTTTAGTCCTCTTCTTTTATTTATTTATTTCAGTCTTTTAAATATTTTTTTAAATCATTTGCATTGTCCGTTTTCTTTATAAATGTTGGAAGTGAGTTTTAGACATCAGGGGAGAGTTATATATAGTTCATTTGTCCAAAAGCCGTTTTAAATGGCAGCGAGGCATGAAACTGGCAGAGGAAGAAAGAAAGTAGACTGAATGTTGTAGAAATGAGATCCCTGAGGCGTATGTGCGCTAAAACCATATATATGACCGTGCTTAAAATGTGGATATCCGGAAAGAATGCAAGGCTGATGTAAGCGTAATGAATAGGACCAAGAAAGGGACGTTTAGATGGTTTGGGCATGTAGACCAAATAAACGAAGAATGGAGTGTGAAAATAATATAAGACGCGTAAGTGAATGGAAAAAAAAGTCGGGAACACCCGAGGAAGACATGACACTTTCAAGTAAATCAAATACTCGAGTCGGGCCACGTGAAGAGCCAGAATAACAGAAGAGTATGTATGAGATAATGTATGAATGTGAATGAAGCAAGGAGTGTGTGCCAAGACAGAGTTGTATGGCGGTCCGTCATCTCTGCCTACTCCTGCGGAGAAACGGCATGATGGTTAGTTAGTTATGTTTTTAATCTCATTTTGGTTCCTTTGGTTTTCGTTCGAGTTTTTGATTAAAATATTGAATTTTTTATCAATTTCGCCAGCACGAACGTCGTTAATACGTCGATAATTTAATCAATATCGGGAAAAAAATCACCCTATAATGGCAACACTAACACAATTTGTTTACTGAGAAGAAGTTTTGAGACGTCGAAATCAAACGTGTCCCCTTTGCAAAACTGATTTAAGTCATTATTTTAGGCATGTGTTGATATTTTTACCTTACCCATGACATTGTGAATAACTGGTGTCAACATTTATCAAGTTTAAATATGTCCGCGCTAATAAAAAAGCAGCCAAAAATGTTGATTTTCATTTTTTCCCCTCGTTATCAAGTTACACCTGACAACTGAGTAAATGATCCGAAAGAAGTGTGTTGTGAGGACGTATGTTTGCCCGAAGTAAGGTCATTTTTTTCATACTACGGGTGAAATCGATCACTGTTCAAATGCCTAAACTCTGGGGCCTAGGAGTCGAAACGTTTTCTGTGAATCGGCGACTATAGTTTTTTTTTTCAAATATCACACATCTAGGAACTTTCTGTCCAGTGCATCTGACTGATGTATCGGAATAATCGTTACATCAACAGAATTGTTAATAATGATTTTAAAAATACCATTTTTTCACCTTACTCCACTATTTTTTTATTTATGACCTGACCGGTTTCACCTTATGACGGGCATCTTCAGACTGGTACGATTTTAAGTAAATCTATGGCATATATACTATTAGTGTCCGGAATGGACGCTTATTGAGGCTCATAGTGAACATATGTGACTAAATAAATAAAAATTGTAAAATAAAGTTAAAAATTTTATATTATTAAAATCATTAAAATGGAGCTCCACACGAATTAACAGTTTAAAAATTAGAAAGAATTGTTATTGTTTTTTTTTTATTATTATTCTTTTTAAAGAAAGACAAACATTCCCTGGTAACGAATAACCTGACAATATTTGAAAAACTCCTACTGCCATCATAATAAGCGGAAAATATTGTTCGTGCAATGATGGAGGACTAAAGCTGGATTCAATAATTAATAATTATTAAAAATATTATTTAGTGATAAAAAAATGGTTTTTAATAAAAAAAAAATCTGCGATGTAAGTATTTTTACACATCAAAATAATTATTTGACTAACTAAGTAGTTAAATATCACAAGGGTGGGCAGAAGAATATACTGCCACACAACTTTGTCTTGGCACATACTCCTCGATTGATATTCATACCATATCAATAAGCTCTCATGCGGAACAATATCGTCATTGAGCGGATCCGGACGTTGGTGTGAATCCAGGTTTAGTTGTAGCAGAGGAATTGAACCCACGACGCCCGGGTGAGAATCCGACGCGTTTGTCCACTTAGCTACTAAGCAGTCAAATTAATATTATGTTTGCCATAATAATATAATATATTCAATGCGTAAATAATCTGATGTTTTATGACAATTCCGCAATTCGTATGATTCAAATTTTGGTAATAATACCTGTACGAGTATTTAGGTACTATGAAACTCCTGCTATTGAACAAAAGAAGGGGAGAGGAGTAGGGTGAAGGGCAGTACAAAAAGGCGGCTTAACAATTGGGCCAAAAAAAATCCGTTTTGATTAGTTTTTTGGCTGAAAAGAAAATAATCAGGAATTTCTCTCACGCGCCATACTGAGGAAGTCGACAATATCGATATATTTTTATATTTTGGCGGTGGCTCTATTTTCATCCGAAAGCTATATAATTAAAAGCTCTTGTGAGGTTTGGAAGGATACGAATAATGTACCAGGTATAGAATCGGAGAGAGGGAGCTTATACCTTAAACGTAATCCTTTGGTAAAGGAATTTGTATTTATTTCAATCTCCTCGAAACTAATAGGTAAACGTGTTCCATTGTTATAACCTTGGAGTAACAATGTATGGAGAGAGAGCTAATTATTTTTACCCAACCTGTACAAACTTGCGATAAATCACTTTCTCATGATTTTTACGTTGTACACCATGAGAGAGAAAGAGACAACAAACATAACACACCGCTTTTATGTACTGTAAGAATGATCTTGGTCTCCCGCGTCTCCGGAGACTCCGCCCACATGTTTGATGTGCAACTAAACTGGACACAACTAAACGGTTTTTAGGTTATATGTTATATTTTTGTTGATAAAAATACTGTGAAAAAGTGGTTATACGAATAAAAAAAAACATTATGTCGACATGTGCTGTGAATGGATGTATAAATACCCTAGCCCTAGTCCTGGCCACGCCCAGGTCCGCCGAGTCCGGCAAAAATCATCAAAAACTGACTACACTGCCTTGGATAGGTACCACTCTATGTACCCTAAGGTTATAACCTTATCAAGGCTAAATTAATCTCATATGTTTTGGTAGCCAGGGCTCATCTTTAAAATATGTATTATAAAATACGGTGGATATATAAAAATAATTACCCGTGTTAAAACGTGTACATTTTATATTATCCATGTTATCTTTAAATTACACTTATTTCGTACATTAAATTATCGTACAAATTTTCAGGAACCCTTTAAAAATAACGCTTAAGTAAATATAGCCCCGACCTAATGCTTTAAAGGCAACTATGCTGACCATCACACCACCAGCTATTGTAAGAGCGGTGACATAAATTCATCTATCGTCGCTGGAAAGCCAAAACGGCTGAAGCGCCATTTTGGGAAGTTTACACCAGAGCTTTTAAAAGTTTTTTTTTACAGTAAAATTCAAATCTTCAGTACATGGTTGGCTTTTGGAAAAAAAAAGTTAACTCGGGTAACTCAATGCTCTCACTGAGTTAGCTTGAGCGATAAAAAGCTAAAAAAAGTCCCAAACTTGTGTCGCTTGAGTCAAGCCTTCTCCCAAATGGTAAATATATTTTAGATGGCTGAAGGGCCACAAAAGTTTTCAGAATCAAACGAGTAAAAGCATTCAATACAGAAAAAAACTGATCAAAACTGCTTATTTGAGTCATTTTCGACCAAAGTGTCGCTTAAACCCTTTTGCCTTTCCAGCGACGATATGTACTGAATTAAAGAATGACGTATTTTTCAATTTTAGAATGTTTCTTACGTCACATCACATCCAAAATTACAGTGTTAAATATAACTAACTAACTAACCATCACGCTATTTCTCCGCAGGGGTAGGCAGAGAGGACGGGCCACCATATAACTCTGTCTTGGCACACACTCCTTGCTTCATTCACATTCATACGTCGTCTAATACTTACTCTTCTGTTATTTTGACTCTTCACATGACGCGATTCAAGTATTTGATTTACTTGATCGTGCCATATCTTTCTCGGGCGTCCTCAACTTCTTCTTCCATGCACTTTCGCATCATATATTCTTTTCACACTCCTTTCTTCGTTTATTCGCTCTACATGCGCAAACCATCTGAGCGTCCCTTTCTTGATCCTATTCATTACGCTCACATCAGCCTTGCATTCTTTCCGGATATCCACATTTTTAATACGGCAAGTGTTAAATATAACGTATTATAATCTAATATCATGGTTCAACACAAGATTATTTATGTACGATTTTTTTTGCACATCGCGAATTGTGTACTGTCTGTATTTTATATACATTGTTCCTTTTTGGGGGTGTTATTAATATTATGTTAACATTGACTGTTCTCTGATGTTTATTTTAAGGTGCTTAGCGAAAATAAACAAGTAATTAAAACTTGGCAATCGTTAGAAAGGTGTATTTATGTGAGGGGGTAGAGATGGATTTTCTATTTATGGTGATTTATAACTTGCATCTTCTATTGAATCATAGATTTTGTCGTACTTTAAAGCGAATTCGGTCGTGAGTGTAGATAGCTATTGATAATTGCTATTGATAATTTCACGCGAGGCCGCCAACACAGGCTTATGTTTCTTCCCAGGTGCAGTACTAACTTACCAATGGTGATGCCCCTGGGAAGACTAACTAGGTTAATTAACTGCCTCGCAGGAAATTTGGATATTTTTCACACGAGCTTCAACAAGTTTTAGCAAGAACTAGCTATTAAGTTCTAACTATATTATGTACTTCTTGAAAACTATTTTTTTCTGTTTTTAAACTTATTTTTACCTTAATCTTTGTGTAATTATGATTACCATTTTTTTGTGTTTTTTGCAATGTTTTGGTGAAAAACTGTTTTTGCAAATATAAAATAAACAAATAAAACAATCAATAGTGTCAGTTTTTAACTGCAGAGATAAACGTATCGTTTGACGAGGTTACTTTGCAAATAGTAAATGGTTCCAATCATCTTATTCGAAGTGAAAGCTTCTGATAAGCTCGCGTCAACCAAATGAGATATTTAATTAAAAGTATAATGATACCACGTAAGAGTTTATTCGAAACTTGATCGTATTCATCGAAGCAATAATCGTTGCATTAATAATTATGTCAAAGCTTTAGCGACCAAGTACGATTTTGAGAAGTTTTGTTAAAATTAGTATTAGACCTGTTTCCTTGACCCAGAAATCACTTAATTCAAAACATTCGGAGTTTTTACTAAGCTTAGAGTATATAGAGCGGTATCTATTCAAGGCGGTGTAGTCAGTTTTTGATGTTTTTTACCTGACTCGGCGGATCTGGGCGTGGCTAAAACTAAAGCTAGCGTATTTATACATCCATTCATATCACATATCGACATAATGTTTTTGTTTATTCGTTTAACCACTTTTTCATAGTATTGTTGCCAACAAAAATATAGCATATAATCTGAAAAACCGTTTAGTTGTGTCAAGTTTAGTGGCATAATAAAAAATGTGGGCGGAGTCCCGCGGTGACTCAGGAGCCCAAGATCGTAAATAGGATAACTTTTATATTTCACATAAATATATATATTTTATACTTTACATTTGTGATATGTAGGAACTAGGTTTTACAGAGTAATGTCTACACCAGAAGCGTAGTGCTTTCTCTAACTGATATCAACTATGTCTGAGACTAATTAAATTTCAAAATGAATCGTCTCATATAGTGGTAGAATAATTAATGTCCACAAGGTATGTCAATATGGGTTGGAGTAAAGTTTAACATATCATTTCTTATAGATTAACACCCAAATAATTACATAATAGTTCATCATAAACAAAAATAGTTTATGGGTGATTTTATGAGGCAAATTTCTGTGTATATAAATAAAAGATAGTCAGCAAAATAGGTTCAAAGTGTTATCGCTGTTTGGGTAGGTACATAACATACCTGCATATTCAGATATGGTCACCAAACACGGCTAAAGCCATTTAAAGCAACGTTTCGATTCTGAATGGTGATCTTTCACCGAGGCGATACTTAGAGTATCTACCACTCTGCTTGTTCTGTCGTCTAGTAGTGTCGTTAGGCGTATACAGGAAATAGATAATTTATTCCAAGGGCGTGCACATGTGATTGCGAACACTTTCTCGTGTTATGCGGGCTACAGATGTCGCCTCGATATCTGGAACATCGGTAGGAATCGAAAGTAAATAACTACATCTATGAATTAAAATGTGAATCACATTTACGAAAATTAGGAAATCTTTTGTACTGTAAATAGCTGTCAAAAATATAAAATCTGACGATCTAGCAGTGGGAAGTCGTTGAAAAGCGTGATAACCTCCCGGAGTTAGTGGGAATGTGGTATGTTGTTAAGCTGAAGGAAGTGAGGAGGAGGGAGATTGAGAAGAGGAAGTTTTTAAAGTATCTGACTATTTAGTTCTAGTCACCAAACACGGCCAAAGCAATTTAGAGTGACGTTTCAATTATAATTGTATTTTTTCACCGGGATGACACAGATACTAAACAATACTTGGTGGTTTTGACTATTTTCAGACACTACAAAACAATTAAACAAGTGGTAGATACTCTAGAGTATCCCAACCTTCCTCTTCCCGATCTCCTTCCCCTCCCCACTACCTTCAGCCTCACAACATACCCAATTTGGGGATGCCATAGTCTCACTGGCTCAAGACGGTTGGGAGCAGTTGAGACTCTTGTGCGGTATTCATGTAAAAAATAAAAAAAATAAAAAAAAAATAAAAAAATAAATAAATAAAAAAATAAAAAAAAACCGTGTTTGGTAGCAAGATCGGAAAATCCAGTTATAATACTTCCCAACATTTTTCTTCTATATCTCCTTTCCCTCCACACTACCAGCGGCACGTTACAGAGTGGTGGATACTCTAAGTATCGCCCTGGTGAAAGACCGTTATTCAGAATCGAAACGTTGCTTGAAATGGCTGTAGCCGTGTTTGCTGAACAGATATGAATAGCTAAGTACTTCCCAGCTTTCATCTTCTCCATCTTCTTCCCCTCCTCAATACTTTTAGCATCACAACTTACCCCAATTGGGGATGCCATAATTCCACTGGCTCTAGACGGTTGAGAGTAGATGGGACTGTTGTGTGGTATTCACTATAAAAAAAGTATATATTTACTGAATACTTTCTTTAAAAAGGTATTCTTCCCATTTAAAAAATACAACCCACACACACAACTATTAGTTTCAGTTTTTGACCTTACTAGAGATGACAGAGAATAAGGAGGCATTAGTTCCCCCATAACCAGGGCGATACTTAGAGTATCTACCACTCTGTAGCGTGCCGCAAATATGCTTTTTATTATTTTATATGAATTAAATGTGTTATGACATAAATTAATTAATAAAGTTATTTGCGCTCTCCGGGTTCGAACCCGCGACCTTTGGATTCGTAGTCGAGCGTCTTACAACTCAACCATGGAGGCAGTTATGGTCGTCATGAATTAAGCTATAATACGAGTACATGTATCTAACATATATATCTGTCACCTCAGAGCAAGAATATATATGGAGAGAGAGCTAAGTATTTTTACTTAACCTACAAATTTACGATAAATCACTTACTCCGGGTTTTTACGACTTAAACTGTGAGAGAGAAAGAGACAAGACAAGTTCTCACATAATATGGCACCACTTTTAGGTATGTAAGCATGTTTTCCGTCTCCCGTGTCTCCGGCGATTCCGCCCACTACGTTTTGTTGTGTGACATAAACAAAACATTATGTCGATATTTGTTATAGATGGATGTAAAAATGTGTGTCCATGAAAACCCTAGCCACGCCCGGTTCAAGGAAAAATCAACAATCCTAACTTCACTGCTTCGCAAAGCTATCGCTCTTGTATATTATTTCTCTGGGTAAATAATCTCCAAGCTGCTCCCAACCGTCTAGAGCCAGTGGGATTATGGCATTGCCAATTGAAGCACGCTGTAAGGCTGAAGGTAGTAGGGATGGGAAGTAGATGGGAAAGAGAAAGAGCAATAATATACAGGAGGAAGCGCTTCTATACTATCTGTAGTCAGTATTGATGATTTTTGTCTGTAGAACTAGGTCTAGGGTATTTATACATCCATTCATAGCACATGTCGACATAATGTTTTTGTTTATTTGTATAACCACTCTTTCGCAGTATTTTTATAAACAAAAATATATCATATAACCTAAAAAACCGTTGAGTTATATTCGGTTTAGTCGCATGTCAAAACGTGTGGGCGGAGTCTCCTTAGAGGCGGGAGACGGAGAACATTGTTACATACCTAAAAGCGGTGTGATATTTTTTCGTTTTTTATGTCTCTTTCTCTCTCATGGTGTACGACGTAAAAACCCGGAGAAAGTGATTTATCCCAAGTTTGTATAGGTTGGGTAAAAATAATTAGCTCTCTCTCCATATATTGTTGCTCCAAGTATGCGACATAACAGGACATAATCAACATGTGCTATGAATGGATGTATAAATACCCTAGCTTTAGTCCTAGCCAAGCCCGAGTCAGGCAAACATCATCAATACTGACTACAGAAGCGCTCCCTCCTATATATTTTGGCCTTGAGTCTGTCACCGATTCCCGAAGTAAAGATTTTCACTAGTGTAAGGTTTTTCGGGAGCGATCTCTGCTAAAGAGTATTTTATGTCCTAAATTCCAATGCCTTTCCGCAATACGTGTTCAGAATCAGGTATCAAACTCCCTCTCTGGCTTTTATTGCATTTCTACCCTCTACTAACTCCACCACTTCCACCTGTCAAAAGTCAAAGAGAATTCTGGATTTACGACCCCACTGCGAATAATCCTGAGAACATTTGCCAGCTTTTTTATAATTTTCACGTTAACCTGTTAAAAAGATTTTTGATATGATCAATTCCTCAGTTTAGTTATAAAGTTCAGCTCTTTTAATACATCTTTAATCCGTTTGTATATGTTGCGCTCTATTCGCTGGGACTGGCAGAGGAAGAATGAAAGTAGACGGAATGCTGTGGAAATGAGATCCTTGGAATAACTTACATCCATCATCAACTCATTCTGCATACGCACGATGTTAGCGCAAATAAGAAATTTTCCAAAGAAGCGAAGCTAGCAGTCCACAATGGAGTGCTTATACCAACCCTGATGTATGGCAGTGAGGCATGGGACTGGCAGAGGAAGGATGAAAGTGGACTGAATGCTGTGAAAATGAGATCCTTGAGACGTATGTGCGCTAAAACCAAGTGTGACCGTGTTAAACATGTGGATATCCGGAAAGAATGCAAGGCTGATGTAAGCGTACTGAATAGGATCAAAATAGGGACGCTTAGATTGTTCGGCCATGTAGAGCGAATGAACGAAGAAAGAAGTGTGAAAAGAATATATGATGCGAAAGTGAACGAAAGAAGAAGTCGGGGACGCCCGAGGAAGACATGGCACGATCAAGTGAATCAAATACTTGAATCGGGTCATGTGAAGAGTCAAAATAACAGAAGAGTATGTGTGAGACAAAATAATGCAAGGCTGACTGTAATTAATAGGATCAAAAAAAGGGACACTTAGATGGTTTGGGCATGTAGAGCGAATGAACGAAGAAAGGAGTGTGAAAAAAAAACATGATGCAAAATTGAATGAAAGAAGAAGTCGGGGACGCCCGAGAAAGACATGGCACGATCAAGTGAATCAAATACTTGAATCGAATATTGAAGTAATAAGATGGAGCCTAGGAAATAAGATATATACAACGCCTTTGAGGTGATTAGCCTTTAAATTATCCGAACATAATTAAAGCAATATTTATTCAACCCTGAAGAAGGTTCAGGTAGAGCCGAAACCGGTTGGTGTATGTATCCAATAAAGTGGGGTTAAAGAAAGATACTTTTATTACAAATATAATTATAATTATTTATCTACGCAGAAGTTAAACATTTACAATGGCACTTTTTATTATTTCTAATTTTGAAACTGTTAATTCGTGGTGGAATTCCATTTTAATGATTTAATGAAACAAATTTATAACTTTGTAATAAAAGTGGAATAAAGTAATAAATTTGTTTTATTAAATCATTTACAATGGCCTTCAGTGTCGTTTTCCCCATTTTCGGATATTCCCTATTTTCCAAAATCAATAGTTTTTATTTATTTGAAGGCCGAAAGCATAGAATAAAGAAGAGGGCCGAAAAGCATGTTTACTCATCATACACTCTTCGAAAAAACTTTCGGAGGTCCCCGGCGATTTTAAATAGATAAATACACAGGTAGTAGTACAAAGATCACATTTAGGTACAAAAAAATAATGTTGGTGCCCTCTCCTATCGACGGTTGGCTATCATCAGGGTTATCTTCCCTCTGCAGGCTGTAGCCTAGAACTACACTTGTACCAGTCACCTATGCGGTGCGGCGTCTTCCCTTACTGGATCTTCCATCAATATTTGTCAGGTTATTCAGGCACTCCTGGGTTTAATCTACCGGTTTCACGATGGAGAGTGCTTCTAAGCTCCCGGTACAGTCGGAAGACACGACAAACGCTGGCCCAACACATTTGTCTTACCGACTAAGCCAATGACACGATGGCATACCCTCAGAGCAAAAATATACCAAGAGGGAGCGCTAGTGTAGTCATTATTGATGTTTTTTTCCTGACTGGGACGTGATTTGGGCTAGGGTATTCATACATCCATTCATAGCACATGTCGACATAATTTTTTTGTTTATTTGTATAACCACTTTTTCACAGTATTGTTATAAACAAAAATGTAGGATATAACCTAAAAAACCGTTGAGTTCTGTCTTGTTATGGCATAAAAAACGTAGTGGGCGGAGTCTCCGGAGACGCGGGAGACAGAGAACATGCTAACATACCTAAAAGCGGAGCTATATTGTGTGAGAACTTGTCTTATCTTTTTCTCTCTCACGGTTTACGACGTCAACACCAGTTGCGGCTCGTGATTTTTTAGTGTGCTAGAGTGCTAAGATTAAAAAATACGACATTGCTAGTGTTTTTGTAGCCGAAAATGATTTTTTTTTTCAAGTACTTTTTGTATGCAGATTTTCAGGATTTTTCAGTTTTGGTGGTGCACTGCACGGATTTCCGAAAAATCTTCATTAAAAAAATTGAAATTAAAAAAAAAAAAAATTGTTTTCGGCTACAACAACATCAATAATGACGTTTTTTCAATCTTACCACTCTAGCAAACAAAAAAGTCACGAGACGCCACTGGTCAACACCCTGAGAAAGTGATTTATCGTAAATTTGTATAGGTTGGGTAAAAATATTTAGCTCTCTCTCCAGATATATTCTTGCTCTGCATTAGGGTATACCCAAATTGTGGAAAGTGGTGACGCTGAAAGAAGTGGTAGGGAGAGGGATGTACATGGCTATTCAGATGGTGTCACTAAACACGGCCAAAGCCATTACAATCAACTTTTCATTCGCCAGGGCGATACTGAGAGTATCTACCACTATGATACAATATGTAAAACGATGAAATAAGATTTCTTTAAAAAAACACGATAGTAACACAACGAATCGTGAAAAAAATAAGCAAAACCAAATTAAAGAAAATTTTATATATCTCTCGGTAAACCATAAAAAACTAAGTAATATTTAGTTAATAAACTATGAAATAAATCAAACAAACTCAAAAATTTCCCAAAAGATTAAATAAATAAAAAAAATTGCCGAATATTAAATTTATTTCCGAAACTACAAAGTTGGAGAAAATTAAATTGCATTCTAATTTTTTTTCAAGAAGAATAAATTTTAACTTATGAGTCTTATGACTAAACGTTTTAGAGGATTTGCGTTAGAAATTGAAAATAAATCTATTTCCATGTAAATTCTGAAGTTTTCTACGTCTGTCTTGACACGGCAGGTCCTTCCAGCGAGACGGGCAAAGCAAAAACCATTGTAACATTTGCTATCAAGATAAATAGATAAGAAAAAAAAAATTTTTAAAATTTGTACGAATAAGTTGTATTATTTACTACCAATTACCGAGTTTTGCACGATCTTAAATATTTTTGAAAAATATGGAAAAAAAAACATCAAATATATTATAGATAACACATTTAATTCATATAAAACAAAAATTATATGCACGTTCCAGATTGGTAGATACTCTAAGTATCACCCTGGTGAAAGACCAACATTCAAATCGAAACGTTGCTTGAAGTGGATTTGGCCGTGTTTGGTGACCAGATCTGAATAGCCAAGTACTTCCCAACCTTCCTCTTCCCCATCAACTTCCCCTACCTAATACCTTCAGCCTCACAACATACCACAATTGCCATATTCTTACTGGCTCTAGGCGGTTGAGAGCAGTTAGGACTTATACGGTATTCACTATAAAAACTAAAAAAAACAGTGTCGAGACGTTGGATTAAAAGGTTTTAGCCTATTAAGTGACTAGATTTAAATGTACAAGTGCTTCCCAACCCTCCTCTTCCTCTTTTTTTCCCCTTCCCCTGTCTTTCGTCCTCGCAATATACCTCCAATTGAGTACGATATAAAACTGGTTTCGAGCAATGGGACTTTTATGCGGTGATAATGTGAATAAAAAAAATCTTGTAGGTACCTCTCTTTTATAGAGTTGGTGGGCTCTATACAGTACGGCCAGCTTCAGAGAGGTGAACTCAACTCTGGCTTCGATGGAGCCCCCTGAGCTGAGCTTAAGGCTACACCGACCATATCAACCAATGGAAGGCTTGTTGGGAAGAGTGCGTCCGCTAAAGGAGACGAGAAATTAATTCCAATGCCTGTTAATCGTAATAAAAGTTGGCGTACTAGGTCAAACGGAACTTTTATGGCTGATTCACACCAACGTCCAGTTCCACTCAGTGCCGATATTTTTCCGCAAGAAAACTTATTGATATGGTATGAATATCAATCAAGGAGTATGTGCCAAGACAAAGTTGTATGGCAGTATATCCTTCTGCCCACCCTTGTGATATTTAACTACTTATTTAGTTAAATAATTATTTTGAAGTGTAAAAATACTTACAACGCAGATTTTTTTTTTACACCATTTTTTTCATCACTAAATAATATTTTTATTAATTATTAATAATTAATAATTGAATTAATCACTAAATAATATTTTTATTAATTATTAATAATTAATTATTAATTTAATAATTATTTAACTAACTAAGTAGTTAAATATCACAAGGGTGGGCAAAAGGATATACTGCCACACAAATTTGTCTTGGCACATACTCCTTGATTGAAATTCATACCATATCAATAAGTTTTCTTGCGGAACAATATCGGCACTGAGCGGAACCGGACGTTGGTGTGAATCAGCCATTAGTCTCTCTTATTGCAACGTGAATTCACAACATAAAATAATCTAAATCAATCTGCCAGCCTCAAATGAGCCAGAGTCGACAAAACTGGACACGTTTGAGGTATATATCCAAAGCTGGACGCCAGAAAGCTAACGAATGAGAAAATTAATATCATTAAATTAAAATTTATTAGTTAAATCCTTACGCTTCATCGTGTTATTAATTATTTAAACAATTTTGACCGGTTAGTAGCTGAGTGGACAAATGCGTCGGATTCTCACCTGGGCGTCGTGGGTTTAATTCCTCTGCTAGGTCAGTACTCCATCATTGCACAAGCATCATTTTCCGATTATTATGATGGTAGTAGGAGTTTTCAAGTGTTGTCAGGTTATTCGTGACCCTAAAATGTTTGTCTTTCTTTATTTTTTTTTTTTTTTTTAATATTATACAGCCGGTTGGTAGTCGAGTTGACAAATGCCTCGGGTTCCCATCCAGGCGTTGTGGGTTTAATTCCTGTGCTACCTAAGTCGCCCGTCATTGCACAAGCAACATTTTCCGCTTATTATGATGGATTTAACAATTTTGTTTGTCTTTCATTTAAAAAAAATATTTAAAAATCAATAATATTCAAATAACAATAGAAGTGAATTTATATAGCGCAGTTTTGTGATAGTTCACCTCAAGAGCGCTCTATGCTAAATTACCTAACCTAATATAAGAACGCGAAAATAATATATAACAAATATGTATGCAAATTAAAACTATCTAAAGTCATGATCGTTATCATTAAACATGAAAAAATGTTCAGATGTGGGTATAACAGTGCATGTGTACATTAACAGATTCAAAAACAATTTACTAGAAATATTAAAAGACAGGGAAAATAAAAAGATCAGGTTGCAACCGAAACTCGAACTAGGATAGAGAAGAGGTCCCGAGTTGGAGTCTCGGTGGCTTTCTCTTTCATATCTTTGAATATTATTTATATTATTTCAATAAATAATTTCACAGTGAATATTGTGTATAATGTTGGTTTCGCAAACAAAATATTATCAGTTTTCCACCATCAAGACAAAAAAACGAATATTATTAGAAGTTACTAAGCCGATTTGAAAGAAAACTGATGTCGCCAATTTACATAGGACTCTTCTACTCCTAGGCCCTAGACAGCCCAAAGAAATTGATAACCTGTTCAAAAAAATAATCTCGATATTTGTAATTTTTATGAATTTAAAATAGAATCGACACCACTGAAATTGGTTCATCTATGTCTTGGAGTAAGAATATATGGAGAGATACCTTTGTGAAACAGTGTAGTCAGGACGGTTGACTTTATACAGACTCGATAGAAAGACACAAAGATATGTTAAAGGATGTTGGATTGTCATCCTTGAGACAGCGCCCTTGAGGTGATTTTTCACAAAAACGGCGCTATACAAATTATCCAAATATTATTATTATTATTATAGTCACCGTCCACGTGGAATTCGGACATTTTCAATAAACATATTTGAACACATCAAACAAAACAGTATCAATACACCATTAAAAAGATTTATAAGGTCAAAATATCACACAAACACTAACAACAGAAGGTTTGCCTAAATAATGATGGAAGATTTTTGTTGATTTTATGTCTTTATATCATTAAAAAAGTAAGAATTTTAAAGTTCCAATTCTAATTTTTTAAATTTAAAACTGTTGAAATACCCCTGAAAAGCGATGTTTTAAAATCTTTGTTTAGTCTTATTTAAACATTCACGCATAGCACATATCACCATCATCTTTGACTTATTTGTATAACCACTGCAAGTATTTTAATCAATACAAATATAGAAAATAACCTCAAAATCCGTCGAAGTAAGTTATACAACTCGATGATGTGAAGTTAGCGCGGACAGAGAACATACTTACATACTTAGAAGTGCTGCAATATTATGTGAAGACTTTACTTGTCTCTTTCTCTCTCATGGTAAACGACGTAAAAACCCGGAGAAAGTGATTTCTTGCAAATTTGTATAGGTTGGGTAAAAATATTTAGCTCTCTCTCACCATACATATTCTTACTCCAAGATCTATGCAATACGAAAATAGTTCGAGCCGCTACTGGTAAATAGTGGACATTGTAAACATTGTCCACATCTATAAAATAACCAAAAACAAATTGTGCATCGTTGTGCTCTGCAAAAAAAGCTATTTCACAGTCCCGGAGGCGCGGACAATCGGTCACAATCAGCGTAATTTCGCTCAATGGCGGATTCGCAGATAACGTCGGCCATGACAGATGATTG
The DNA here is from genome assembly GCA_022651775.1 of Drusus annulatus. Taxonomy (NCBI): domain Eukaryota; kingdom Metazoa; phylum Arthropoda; class Insecta; order Trichoptera; family Limnephilidae; genus Drusus; species Drusus annulatus. The sequence continues at coordinate 16,088 of JAGWCC010001256.1, forward strand.
CTTCATTTTCGCGCGTGATTTTTGGCAGAGCTCGTCACCGCTCGACAATCTCCGCCAATTTCCGGAATGTTTTCCAATTTTCCGCGGTCCGCGTTCTGTACTTTGCGGCGCTTATCAAAAAGCGGTAAAACATTTTTTGTGTAGCTGTAATTTTATGGCGGCCATGTTTGTAAATTAGGTGAAATCACATTAGTTTGTGTAGTAGAAATCATGTAAGTATGGCAATATTTCTAGCCCCGGAAATTTTTAAATAGATATTTATTTGTTTATAGTCACAAAAAAATACAAAACACGAAATGGGAAAAAGAACAACAGAGAAAGAACAGCACATACATAATATTAAATGAAGCAATGACAAAATATACACAAGAAAGAACATTCAAATCAAAGCCTAGGTCGAGTCAATGTTTTAGTGGAGTCGTAAAGAATAACACAAATCATTTAGACTGGTACCAAAAATTTCAAGACCGGCTTGAGTTAAGAAGTCTCGACATTCTGGACAGTGGAGAATGATACCAATAATTAGTAGAGTGATGATTGAGGAACAGCAATTCATTATTTCTGAGTCTACGGCATGGAATGTTGAGCTGGATGAGTTGCAGCAGAGAAGGTGAGTCAATTATACAATTAATAATTTTGAAAATGCAAATAAAATCAAAGACTTTCAAAGATGTTGTAACGACGAAGAATAAAATTGAAACGATAATAGGTGATAATATAATTGGTGTAAGTCCTTCATCATTGCACAAGCTACATTTTCCGATTATTATGATGGTAGCAGGGGTTTTTCAAATATTATATGGTTATTCATAACCTGGGAAGATTTGTCTTTCTTTCAAAATACATATATTTTTTTTATCAGGAGCGTGCCGTAACTTTTTTCAAATTACGCGATTTTGAGGAATTTTTAATACATTTCTTTGAAGAGTTGATTTTCACGCAAAATTTTGGAATTCTGAAATATAAAAAAAAAAAAATACCATGAAAAGTTCAGAAATCTAGTTTTATTTTATTCGTTCTCCTACTTTTTTTTTTTTTGCCGTATAATTGGAGATTTCGTTATTCAAGAGAACTCAAAACACCTGTTTCGAGATAACAGCCAAATCAGGGGCAAAAAACATTCCTGTCAGATTCCGAATAACAAGACTTGCAAGTTTTCAAGTTAGAAGAGTGATGTGATTTCTGGGTAAATAAATGTGTTTCTAAGGGGAGAAAAAATACATCAAAACGTTTATTTTTTCAAATTTAGGGAATTCGTGGGTCTTGTAGGTCAATGTTTTCCAGAAATCAATATATATATTTATTTGCACCAAATAATAAAAACGAGTATCACTTAGCAAAACAAAGGAAGATCGTAATGCTCACTGGTGTTTAACAAATTGATGTTTTTGTCAATTGAAGAAGATTGATTAATTAGTTTGGTCTACTCAACAATAGATGTCGTTACATGTAAATATTATCAATCTTTTACATTTGGGTCTCATAGGTATCAGCAGCACATAAATTAAAGAAGATTAATGAATTAGTTTTGTCTACTCAACAATAGATGTCGTTACATGTAAATATTATCAATCTTTTACATTTGGGTATCAAAGGTATCAGGAGCACATAAATTAAAGAAGATTAATGAATTAGTTTGGTTTTTTTTTATAGTTTTTGTTTTCAATTTGTAGAACTCCATTTTAATTTTTTATGTAATTCAATTAAATTAAATTTAATATTATTATTATTGAGTTCTGCTATTTTAAGTTTTTTATTTTTGTTTTTAGTGACAGCTGTTTCGGCGTTTAAGGCCATTGTCAATGTTCAATAATCAGTTTGACAATGGCCTTAAACGCCGAAACAGCTGTCACTAAAAATAAAAATACTTAAAATAGCAGAACTCAGTAATAATAATATTAAATTTAATTCAATTGAATTATATAAAGAATTAGTTTGGTCTACTCAACAATAGATGTCGTTACATGTAAATATTATCAATCTATTACATTTGGGTCTCATAGGTATCAGGAGCACATAAATCAAAGAAAATGCATTAGTTTGGTCTACTCAACAATAGATGTCGTTACATGTATATATAAAGACCTTAAAATAAATTTCTCACATTTGAATCTCAGGGACCAGGAGCACATAAATTTTAGGATTAAAATTTTAATAATGTTTGGAGGTACCGCATTTGTATGTTAGCATATGAAGGTAAAATCCAATTTGTATGTTTTAAAAGTTTATTTAATATGCACTTTAAAGTTATATCAACATGCATAATAACAGATAAACTTTAAATAAAAGTTGTTTCAAACATTTAGACTGCGATATCTGAAAGCTGAGGTGACTTTTGTTTTGAAGGGCCTGGAATCAGAAGTCTAGTATGTTGTTGCAAAATGTTGGCATTTTGAAAAGGCTAACCTGCGCATTTGTCTTTTGAAGTCAAAGATGAGTTAGCATTACATATTTTAATGCTGTTAGTTTCAATGGACCTTACAAAATTGTTGTAGATGTCAAAAGTAGAGCAGCCACTAATAATCCAAGCAACGCCTGTCGCTTCAACAGCTTGATTGTGGAATAATTTGCCAGTCTCTATGTTTCCAACCTTTTTGTTAGAGTCTTCTACTAAAAAAAGTGCTGTGTTACTGATCTTGGATCTACTGATTTTCTGTTTTCACTTCTTCAATAGATGCATTAGCATTTGAATAATTATTCTCGAGTTAGGTATTCTAATCCTTTTTAGAAGCAAACCACCCCTTTTCTTCATACACTAATACGTCAGTCTCAAATCGTGGATTTCGAATTTATAAAAAAAAAGTAAATCCTGGTAACCTAGCCGGGCGCGTTGTTGTGAGTCACATGACCGGGCGCGCGCCGCACTGAGTGAGGCATCTCAAAACTCCAATCTCTTCATCAAAATGTTTGTCATCTATCCCTGGAAAGTGATTATTCCGGAAGGATAAAGTTATTCTGTGTAGATTCACATATATTTCAACAGTTATAAAATCCAACGTACTAGTTTCCATGTAACTCAGAAAAAACATAACAATGAACCATTCTGATCCTTAGATTTAGGCTTAGGTCATTGTTACAGAATAGTTTTGTTTATTGCACTCCTTTCTGGCCATCTAAATGCGGACCCTTACTCCTTGAGAAAGTTATTTCACTAAGCCAAGTTCCTATGGAAAAACACATTATGATTGATATGAAACTGATTATTAATTATTCAATTTTTGAACAGTTTTGCGATATTCTGCTGGAGGTAAAACTATACATAAAATAAAAATAATTAAAACAAATTTAATACTTTTTTCAAAGATTTGTTATTTTATTTAAAAAATATAATAATTAATAAATAGGATCTTATATTATTTGTCAGTTACCTAATAATATTTAACAGAATAAATTGATAGTTAACAGTTGAATAATTTAAAGTGTTGGTCGAGACCGGTTTGAAACCGAGTGGTCCGAAGCGTTGGGTTCGCACCCAGGAGTCGCTGGGTTCAATCTTTTGCTAGCCATGTAAGTCCTCCGTCATTACATAAACAACACTTTTAGGTTTTATATTTTAAATACATATTATAGGGAGAATACAAATGTTGTTAGGTTATAAAAATTATAAAAAAATCATCATATATTTTATTATGTATAAATAAGCATTAAATGCATGATTTTTTATCACATTTTGTGTCCAACTATTATTCCATAAAATATAATAAACATCTTAAATACACTGCAGAAATTGTATTCAATTGTCTCAGTAAAAGTTCTCAGCGTCAATTTGCACAGCTTTTCCCATTTGAAATATATAGGTCAATGCATCTATTTTCAACTTCCAGCGTAATTTCCATCATCAGCTTTGGAGCTTTAAAACATCCAATTAACCGTAAAAAAACAAATTAGTAGCCATATTGTTGGTTCCATATGTTCCGATTCTTCAAAAAGAAAAAAAGAGTGTTTACATATCAAGAAGCTGTAAATAATATGGCTTATAAAACTGGGACAGTTCTGCTGGGCATGACACGTTGCAAGAATAGAAGAAAAGGCACCAAAGAGGCTTCTATTAAATAAACTTACAGGAAATAGGTGTGTGAGGAGGCCTAAGCTAGGTGGCTGGATGGTGTGAAGGCAATCACCACAGACTTAGGCACAGGGATCTGGAGGGAAACAGCAGGAGACCGGCAGGATTAAAGGTGTTTCATAAAGGCGGCCAAGACTGTAGCCCAAGATGATGTATGCAGGAATGTAAAATATAGCAAATAATGTGGTTTTCCATCAATGCAAGATAGAATTATTATTCCATTTACTGACCATATAAATAGAATTCGAAGCCGATGATGAAATTAAACCAATGCTTTGTAGGATCATGGCATTCTTTATTTTGTGGAGAGGTCGCCTTGCGAAGGAAGCTGTAAGGGGAAAGGGATAGGGAAGGGAAAATTGGGTAAGGTTAGGTGGAATTATGGCGTTGTCAATTTTTGAGAATGTTATGAGGCTAAAGAATGTGGAGTTGGGAAGTACCTCGCAATGATGGAAGCGACCTAGAGGCAGCTGAGGAAGAGATAGACTGACTGCGTAGAAGAAGAGCAGAGCAGAATACGAAGTCCTGAAAAGGTATGGTGAGGAATCGGCGCCTTAAGAGGACATTTTTGGGAAGAAGGTCGAATTCCATGTGGAATATGGATGCGGTGATCACAATCTATCGGAGGTATCACAGCATCACATGGGCTGTATGTCGGGAGGGGGTACTCCAATGGCGATCAGCTGCTGCCAGACCTCCTCCATGGTGGGGCGCTCCTTGGCCTTGGTCTGCACGCACTTGACTCCTGCGATGATCAGCTTCCGGCACAGGTCGGGGTCATTGTCTCCGGTCTCCAGGAGACGGGAGTCTTGAAGACCACCTGGAAGAAAAGAGGGATTAGAGAATGAAAATAAAAAGTAGAAAATATTATTAATTTCTCAACGGCAATTGAAAATGATATGAAGACAATCTATTTTTTTAAACATACACTTTAAGCTTGGAGTAACAACATAAGGAGGTATAGCTAATATTTTTACCCAACCTATACAAATTTGCAATAAATCACTTTCTCCGGATTTTTATGTTGTATACCATGAGAGAAAGAGACAAGAAAAGTCATCACATAATATCGCAGCACTTCGAAGTATGTAAGAATGTTCTCCGTCCGCGCTAACTTCACATTATCGAGTTGCATAACTTATGTCAAGGGATTTTGAGGTTATTTTCTATATTTGTGTTGATTAAAACACTTGCAGTGGTTATACAAATAAATCAAACATGATGGTGATATGTGCTATGGGTGAATGTTCAAATAAGACCAAACAAAGATTATAAAACATCACTTTTCAGAGGTATTTCAATAGTTTTAAATATTTTTGACCAAACTTTAGAAGTTTCACATTTTTAATGTTATGAAGATTAAAATCAACAAAAAGCTTCCATCATTATTCAGGCAAACTTTCTGTTAGTAGTGTTTGTGTGATATTTTGACTTTATAAATCATGTTAATGGTATATTGATATCGTTTTGTTTAATGTGTTCAAATATTTTTATTAAAAATGTCCGAATTCCATGTGGGCGGTAACTAATAGGCTATCTAACATCCTTTAATATATCTTTGTCTCTTTCTATTGAGTCAGTATAAATTCAACAATCCTGACTACACTGTTTCGCAAAGGTACCTCTTCATATCTTCCAAGACTTTAAGTATTACAACACATCAAACTTTTAAACACCTTTTACTGAAATTTCATTGACAAGCGATCACGGTTCATTTAAATATGCGAACAACAGGTTTTAAAGGATAAAAAACTCCTGAAAAGATAATGATGAATGCCCGGTGACTGTTGCCACCTCCGGCAAACTAGAGGTTAATGCTCTCTTGTAAAATTGTGTTAGTGACGGATAAAACCTTTGGCCATCACAGTATCGAATTACCGCTTGACCGTATACAGTACAGAGAAAACATTATATTGTTGAGTCATAACTAAGTATAACAAATCAGAGAATTACTTACCCAAATCTGTAGGATTCACCGTGCAATATTCCACGACGTGATCTTTGAGGAATCGTTGTTTCCTCCTGTTGTCGTAGGCCGACAGTCCGGTGACCAGCTCGAAAAGCACCACCCCGAAGCTGTAAACGTCCACCTTGGGGGACAGGCGATGGCCGCGCAGGAACTCGTCCGGTAGGTAGGGCCGGGTGCCGTGTACTCTGCAACGTGGAAGAATGTTAATGTAAGGAAGGGAAACGAGAAATCAGGTGAACACTGGTGCAAATAAGAGATTGAGGATGACAGAAGGCAGATGGCAAATTATGATACAGTGACAATGGCAATTGTAAACTACATAGAGTTGAGTTAAGTTAAGTTAGGTTTCTCCAGAGTGGTAGATACTCAAAGTATCACCCTGGTGAAAGACCGCCATTTTTTTTGACCACCATTTTTGAGGGCCTCCATGGTCGAGTGGTAAGACACTCGACTACGAATCCAAAGGTCGCGGGTTCAAACTCGGCGTGCGCTAATAACTTTTATTTAATTAACATGTGCCATAACACATTTAATTCATATAAAAATAATAATAAGTATACATATTTGCGACACGTTCCAGAGTGGTAGATACTTTAAGTATCGCCCTGGTGAAAGACCACCATTTAGAATCGAAACGTTGCTTGAAATGACTTTAGCCATGTTTGGTGACCAGATCTGAATAGCCAGATACTTCCCAACCTTCCTCTTCCTCATCTCCTTCCCCTCCCCACTACCTTCAGCCTCACAACATACCCCAATTGAGGATGCCATAGTCTCACTGGCTCTAGACGGTTGGGAGCAGTTGAGACTCTTGTGCGGTATTCACGTAAAAAAAAAAGATAAAAGATTGAAGATGGCAGAAGGCAGAAGGCAGATGGCAATTATGATACAGTGACAATGGCAACGCTTGCATAGAGTTCAGTTAAGTTAGGTTAGGTTTCTCTAGAGTGGTAGATACTCATAGTATCACTCTGGTAAAAGACCACAATTCAAAATTGAAACGTTGCTTGAAATGGCTTTAGCTGTATTTTCCAGGTATTTCCCATCTCCTTCCCCTTCCCACTACCTTCAACCTCACAACATACTCTATTTGGGGATGCCATAGTCTCACTGTCTCTAGAGGGTTGGGAGCAGTTGAGACTTTTGTGCGGTATTCGCTATTATTTTTATTTTATTTTTTTAAATGGCAATTATGATACAGTGACAATGGCAACGCTTGCATAGATTGAGTTAGGTTAGGTTAGGTTAGGTTTTGTTTGAATATGATTAACAGCTTTCTATTGAAGAGCATGCTAACCCTAGAAATAACAGATATTTCACACCAAAAATAAAATAAATGGTGAATACCTTGAAACTTTCATGTGGGTAAACTCGTTTGTGTTGGGTCCCTCTCTCGCCAGTCCAAAGTCCCCGATCCTGGGCTCTCCGCAAGTGTCCAGCAGAATATTGGCTGACTTAATGTCCCCGTGTATCAGCGGGGTCTGAGACACTGTGTGCAAGTACTGCAGGCCCCTGGAGGTGGAAGAACTTTTTGGTTAGCGGGGGAAATTTACTTGTTTAATGTCATGTGACACTTTTCAGGTTAATTTCACAGATGTTCTGATATGTTTTTGTTTGTTTTAAATTGGCTAGTTACATTTTGGAATAATAGAACCCTTTCAGTGATTCATTACAAAAACAGAGCTATTTTAGTTATCTATTGAATATAATTATTGGATAATTACATATATGTATGTATATCTACACTCCTATTTCATCGATATTGGTGAAATTTTTTACCACATGCAAACGTATTATTGGTAGTCTTAAGATCCTAAGATAACCTGTACTACATTGAAAAAAGTTACTCAATAAAATTAAATTTAATAATAAACTAACGGACTATTGTCCAATTACAAAAAAATACATAACACAAAATGGGAAAAAATAACAACAGAGAAAGAATAGACCCAAATAATATTAGATGAAGCAATGACAAAAATAGGACAAAATATACATAAGAACAAAATGTGGATATCCGGAAAGAATGCAAGGCTGATGTGAGCGTAATGAATAGGATCAAGAAAGAGAGGCTTAGATGGTTTGGGCATGTAGAGCGAATGAACGAAGAAAGGAGTGTGAAAAGAATATATGATGCAAAAGTGAATGGAAGAAGAAGTCGAGGACGCCCGAGAAAGACATGACACGATCAAGTAAATCAAATACTTGAATCGGGTCATGTGAAGAGTCCGAATAACAGAAGAGTATTTATGAATGTAAATGAAGCAAGTGTGTGCCAAGACAGAGTTATATGGCGGTCCGTCCTCTCTGCCTACCCCTGCAGAGAAACGGCGCGATGGTTACTTAGTTAGAAAGAAAATTCAAATCAGAGCCAAGGTCAAGTCAAAGTTTTGGTAGAGTCGTAAAGAATGACAAAAATCATTTAGACTGGTATCAAAAATTTCAAGACAATGACTTGAGTTAACAAGTTTCGACATTCTGGACAGTAGAGAATGATACCCATAATCAGTAGAGTGATGATTGAGGAACAGCAATTCATTGTTTCTGAGTCTACGGCAAGGAATGTTAAGCTGGATGAGTTGCAACAAAGAAGGTGAGTCAATTGTACAATTAATTTTAAAAATGCAAATTAGGTCAAAAATTTTAAAATTTCCAGTTGAAACCCGGTTGCACCCAAGCCTATTTTCTTTTCTATGTAATGTGGTAATCCATAGTATCAATATTTTTTTTATAATGCATTTATTTGGTGTCATTTTGGATTTAGGGCTTAGGTCTGGACTTACTTGGCGACTCCTTGTGAGATTCTCAGCCTTTGTTTCCAGGGAAGTGTGGTCTGCCCGTTACGGCACTTCAGCCTGTCTTCCAGAGAGCCCCCAGACATCAGCTGGTAAACCAGGCATGGCTCTTCACCTGAAGATATTAATAAATCATTGAAAAATCAAAAAAAAACCGAATGGTATAATATAATGCATTGTATAAATACTGTATTAAAGTTTTCGATTAAGGCTTAGTTCAGACGGGGCAATGGCCGTCAAAAACGGCATACCGTTGGACTATGACTCGACTAAGTAACGCGCACACTTTGTGTGAGAGCATTCATACAGCAGCCGTGAGAAAACAATCTCGTAATGGTTGCACAGCCTATGCATCTCAATGACGGTGTTCAGATGAACCATCACGTCGTCATCGTCATATTGGAGTATTGGTTTGAAGCTCAGAGCAATTATATACCAGGAGGAATAGCTTGTATAGTCAGATTTTTTGATTTTTTCCTGACTCGGGCGAGGCTAGGGCTAGGGCTAGGGTATTTATACATCTATTTATAGCACATATTGACATAATGTTTTGGGAATGCACAGATGTTCACTATGAGACTCAATAAGCGTCCATTCCGAGTTCTAATAGTATATATGCCATAGATTTACTTAAAGTTGTACCAGTCTGAAGATGCCCGTCATAAGATAAAACCAGTCAGGTCTTAAATAAAAAAAATAGTGGAATAAAGTTAAAAATTTGATATTATTAAAATCATTATAAAGTTTTGTTTATTTGTGTAACCATTTTTTCACAGTATTGTTACCAAAAAAAAATATAGAATATAACCTAAAAAACCGTTGAGTTATGTCCTGTTATGTTGCATAACAAAACGTAGTGGGCGGAGTCGCCGGGCTAACATGCTTACATACCGAAAAGTGATGCAATATTATGTGACAACTTGTCTTATCTCTCACGGTTTACGACATGAAAACCTGGAGAAAGTGATTTATCGTAAATTTGTATAGGTTGGGTAAAAATATTTAGCTCTCTCTCCATATATATTCTTGCTCCGAGGTTTGAAGAGGTAATATGTGTACAAAGAGTGTGGACACTCACCACCAACGCTGTATCCGTAGAGAGGCAGTACGTTATCATGCCGGCAGGCATTCAGGTACTTCAGCTCCGTCAGGCTCTCCTGGGGCACTCCCCCCGTGCTCGTGGGGCTCTTCAGACGCTTGATGGCCACAGCCGTGTGCTTCCAGTCACCTACATAACGTACAAAGACATATTACAACGAATGCAAGATATATTTTTATCTTTTATTTGCTAATCTACCACATCACGGAAATAGCAGAAAGAATGGCTCAACTTAAATGGGAATGGATAAGGCATGCTGCAAGGTAAAGGAATTTTAGTGTAACGTCTTGCTAAACTAAAGACCAGAAGGAAAAAGGTGACCAGAAAAACAACACACGTTAAAGACAAGAAGAGGTTTTCAAAAGTTTTTTTTTACTTTTTAATCGTATTTTCATAGACGCAGCATTTTTTTTTAAATATTACATTTTTAATATGTATCTGCATAATTGAAGCATTTTTTAAAATCAGAAACGTGATATTCATTGAAATTTGAACAGCCATATAATGTATTTTTTTAAACAGACCCAGCTGTCAGTGAACTTTCAAAATAAGGATTTGACTAACCATCAAAGTGTTCAGGATCGTAGAAATAAATCGAATAAGAACAGATTAGTTTACAAATATCAAAAGTTGAAACTAGTAGAGTTTAACGAGGTCTGTTCAAATATCGAAAATTTTAAATGGTGCTTCTCGGCCGGTTTCAACCTTTGACCAAATTGTGATCAGTTTTCAAGCATTATTTTCATGTTGCTATGCTTGTCAGCTATTCAAAATTAAACCAAAAGTTAAAACAGGCCTTAATGGGAACCATTCAAATGTCCCAAATTCACTGATGGTCAATTTGATAGAGTTTAAAACTTAAGCCAGTTACAAATGCATGGAAGCGGTTTATTCAGTGTAAGCGGTTAAGTAAAGATATAGTATTGTTTAGTTTACCTTTATAAACAACTCCGAAGCCACCTTTTCCCAGGATATTTGAAGAGTTCCAGCCCTGCGTAGCGGCGACCAGCTCCGCGTAGGGGATCATCGTCAGGGCGCCCGCACTCTCCGCCACCCGACCGTCTGAAGTGGCTGACGAGGACCGCGGCTCCTGACAAACAATAATCTCACAGAATCAATACACCATCTACTTCTGCCTCCGCGGGATGTCTTAGATAAAAATTACTGAAATTTATTTATAAACAAATGGACTATTGTCCAATTACAAAAGCAAGAGCGGAAAAAAGAGCAACAGAGAAAGAACAGCACATACATAATATTAAATTAAGCAATGACAAAAATAGGACAAAATATACATTAGAAAGAACATTCAAATCAAAGCCAAGGTAAAGTCAAAATTTTGGTAGAGTCGTAAAGAATGACAAAAATCATTTAGACTGCTACCAAAAATTTCAAGACCATGGCTTGAGTTAACAAGTCTTGACATTCTGGACAGTGGAGAATGATACCCATAAATAGTGGAGTGATGTTCGAGGAACAGTTAAAAAAAATTATGAATATTTCTCTCTAAGTATTACCAAAAACAATTTACCTAAAATGATATCATGAAAATGCTTTAATAAGTATGATCAAATGGGGTAACTACGTCACCCCCCTTCGGATCGTACATTCGATTTTTACTTTCAGGAAAGGAAATTTTAATGGTTGTCTCTCACAAGACCGATACTTAAGAGTGTATACTACTCTGGAAAAATTATGGGGGAGTAGACGAAAAAATAAAGTTTGAAAGAACTTGGCTACTCAGATAGGTAGACTTGGTCACTTCAAATAGCAAGTCTCAATCGGGAATAGTGGTTTTACACCAAGGGGATATTTCCGGAATGAAAAAGTGTGAGCGAGAGATGACTAGAAACGGCATTCTGCTAGAAATGACGTTTGTGGTAGGCATCGATAAAAAAAATATTAAAAAAAAACTGATAGCAAAATTACTATCTACTCATATAATCAAAAAACTCAATTATAATTATATTCATAAATGAATGTTTCATCTAAGCGGCCGCTTCTAGAAATGTTGATTAACTTTTGCGATTGCTTGGTAAGTGTGCAGCAAGGTCACTTTTTTACAGTAAAGGTTACACTTACATTTGAAGACTTAGTGCCTTCATGCGGAGGTCCGTTCAAGATTTTATTATTTGAAGATTCGATTTTTACTCCCTGAAAACAGAGAGCAATGCATTATTATAAAATTTCAATAATTTGGACAGGAAAAATATAGCTTAAATTAAATTTATTAGGTTATTTAGTCATCGTATCTTTCTAGGGTTAGCTGCAAAACCCACAGAAGAACAAATAAATAAATAAAATATGTGATTACTAAATAATATTCTTCATAAAATAAAGATGAATTTTTTGTTGCCCAAAATAATAAAATGAACTTTCACAAATATAATAGTTTGGTGTGATTTTTACACACCCATTGATTTATACATAAGATTGTATATTTGCACTAATGTGTAAAATACTTTCAGCATTGCTATTATTTTTCTAACCAACGAAACTTATATTATTTAATTGGTGACAGAATACATCCTTGGTGTACGATTTGTTCTACTTAAATTGTCCCAATGGTTGACTCTTTCTTCTACATATAAACTGCACAGATAATCCCTAGAAGTGTGATGTATACCTACAATATAATGTTTCTTATTTATTTTCCACTGCAAATAAGTCGGTTGGAAAAAATTGCCACCTGGCAATTAGCCGCCCGCCTTTAATGTATTACGAATATAAATGTATAATGTTTAGGTATATTGTGAAGTGTACATATATAAAAATATATACTTATTTCAAAGAAAACTAATACTTAAAAGAAATTTACTTCACAACCGATTTTAAACATACATCATATTTATAGAAGTCTTCCTAAAAATGCACTAAGATTACTAGATATTATTTAAAACTATCCAAATGCAAATGTTTATTTCAGTGTAATAATGCAGAAGTGTAGATGTGCCCCGCCACTGAACTCATAATCCCTAGAAATGTGATCTATATCGATTTGAAAGAAAACTAATGACGACAATTCACATAAGACTTTTTGACTCCTAAGTCCCAGACAGGCCAGCAAAATTGATTATCTGTTCAAGAAAGAATTTCAATATTTGAAAATTAAAGTAAGATAAAATTGACCTCAATTTGGACACACTGACACGCCTACAACAAACTTCTATCGGTGTTCATCTTTGGTCTATATTATTATCTTTCTTTTACTATGTTTATTTATTTATCTTTTTCTAATGTTTTTTTTTTTAATTTTATGACACATGTGAATATTCTCTGCGAGATGGGTGGCATCGCACTAACCTCCCCGGATTCCAGAACAAATAAATTATTTTTATTATTATTGTTATATATAACAAGATCAATCATTATTACTGTGAAAATAATACTTACTTGTTCAATGTTTTTGATGTATATAGGAACAATATTGCTATTGTCATCCGAAGACACTTTACAACTCTGCGATATATTGCTGCTAGTATTGCTTCCATTGCCTACAAAAAATATTTACATTTATTTTAATTATAATTTTAAAATAAAAATTAATTTAATTATAAAATCGCTTCGGACATATTTTGCTATAAATACAAACAGTAATGTCACTTTGAAAATCGATTTTTTTCAGCAAACTTCAAATATTTATTATTCAACTTAAAGTTTCAGCCTTCGAAATTGGCGCTAAACCTCACTTTGTATCTTTCTAATACAAGCAATACCACAAATGATTTATCTGTAAATTCTACACGGGTAGTTAGGAAAATGTATAAGGTTTCCAGTGAATATTTATTTTTAATGGTCATCTTTTAAATTCCATAAAAAACATACTAAAATGTCTGTAATGGGTGCAGTTTGTAAACCGACGAAAGCAGTTTTTTTGTTTTACCTAAAATTCTAGTTTGCATTTCATGAAGAATTAAAAGGATTACTATTTATGAATTGTATTCACTAGAAACCTTAAACATTTTCCTAAATACCCATATAGAATAAACAGATCAATAAATTGTGGTATTGCTTGTATTAAAAAGCCAAAAAGTGTGTATTTTTAGGTGCTGACCCTTAATGCAATGCAAAATATCTCTTCTGATTTATTATTACGTTGACAAGCGATTATGGTTCATTTAAATATGTATACCACAGGTTTTAAAGGATGTAACACTGAAAAGGTAATGATTAATGCCCGGTGACTATAGGACACTCCGGCACACAAGAGGTTAATACAATGTAGGGTTCTAATTACCGTCGATCAGCCTATGGAACTTGGGGTCCACCAACCCTCGGAGGCAGTCCAGCGCGGTGCGGTTCTTGCTGCGGTCTAGTAGAACGAAGAGCTCCAGGATGGTGTGGTTCTGCACCCCCCAGCGCTCCAGAAGGACATCGGACGGAGACGCTCTGGAACGGTGAACCTCATTCTCTATCTCCTGCAAAAAAAATGACAATAATAATACAATAAAAAATACAGAGAAAAAATCGTATCCATTGACACTTTTATCTTCTCGCCTGACGGATAGGTTAAGTGAAACAGGCAAGATTCTGGATCCATAATGCTGAATCTCCACAAGTCTATCTGCATCCGGGAGATTGTAAATATCTTCGACGGCCTCCATGGTCGAGTGGTAAAACGCTCGAGTACGAATCCAAAGGTCGCGGCTTTAAGCCCGGCATCCGTAAATAACTTTTATTTAATTAATATGTGTCATAACACATTTAATTCATTTAAAGTATATTTGCGGCACGTTCCACAGTGGTAGATACTCTAAGTATCGCCCTGATGAAAGACCACCATTCAAAACCGAAACGTTGCCTAAAAAATGGCTTTAGCCGTGTTTGGTGACCAGATCTGAATAGCCAGGTACTTCCGAACCTTCTTCTTCCCCATCTCCTTCCCCTTCCCACTACCTTCAACCTCTCAACATACCTCAATTGGGGATGCCATAGTCTCACTGGCTCTAGACGGTTGGGAGCAGTTGGGACTCTTGCGCGGTATTAACTGTGAAAAAAAAATCTTCGGCCCCCCATGTGGTGGCATTTTTTCTTTATAGACGATCAACGAACATAGATATATATATATTTATATACTCGTATTTGTATGCGACATCTGTTTTGTCTGCCAAAGGCATTATGAAACTGATTTAAAGTAGAAATTCGCACCAGAATTGGTATTTATGTAAAAAAAACATACCCGCACCTTCCATTTGTGATTTTAAGTGCGTGCTTCAGACAAAAACACAACATACAGTATTAGGATTATAGCATAGAATCACAGGATACATTTTGGATAAATCATGAAAATCCTTGGTATTTAGGTGACGGTAGCTTTAACGATGTGTTTTACCAATAAGTATCTGCATTGAATGGAAAGTGTTTAGTATAAACAACTCACTAACTTGATGTGCTTTGAATGCTAATCATCTAAATTTATTTCAATATTGATGCAACCTTCTCAGAATTACTATTAAACCAAAAAGCTAGATTTTCCCCTACTGGTTCCATTTTACACAACTAAGAAAATTGGTCAAAAAGCATTATTCAAATAATCTTATTTTTTGTAATAACTACTAACTAATCTTAAAAGTAAACCAAAAAAATTATTTGTGTCCCACTAACGATATTTGCACACTATTATGTGAATCGACAGTTTGCAAAGTCTTTTTTTTCATGAAGAGTTATTGAACTTTGGAATATCTATTGACCTGTAAAAAAATAAACTTAATTTGCGATACAGTTGAAGATTTTATAACAAGAATAAATCGTTCCAGAATCTTACTCGTTAAGCGAAACAATTTTTCACACATAAATCAATGTAAAATACGATAATGCGTTCCATGCCGACAAAAATACTCAATTTTTTTTGTTTTTAACGTTTATTTGAATAAAATTACATACTCATAAATTGTAAAGGAGCGTAACAACTTGGAATGCGATTTCGATTTGCAAAAAACAATGAAAAAATCGAAATAGATAGTTTATTATTTATACATTTATAACAAATAATTCATTCTTTTTTACTAGAAAGCTGTCAAAACTGTGTAGAGACATTTGGTTTTGTCTACGCTTCAAAATTTGGTGAAAATGTGACACAGCATAATCATTGAATAAATTTGTAGAATGCATAGCCACCTCCTTATTAGGGTGATGCTTCTCAATGTCCGATGCAACAGTTTCTCATGCTTTCAGCATTTCTCTTATTACGCCAAGAGATTGTTGGTCTGCTACTTCCTCCTCCTTCACTAACAAACTCTCCTCCATAACTTGTTGCTGTGAAACACAATGCAACTCCATAAGCTCTTCGGTGGTCAGCTCTTGACTGTGCTCTTCCACAAGCTCATCAATATCGTCGTTATCCACCTCTGACGTGAAGATAGGACTTCCCCTTTCTGCGTCACTCGTTAAGGGAGCATTTTTTTCACAGCCTGTTTTGCTCGTTATGCGAATTACTCGTATGAGAGATTCCACTTTCTATGCAAAGTTTTATACAAAATACTTCTTCCAAAATTAACACCTTAAATTTAATTAGAAAAACTGTGTGCTGAAACATTAAAAGTATCAAACAGTGAGCTCTGGCATTATAAAATGGGCACAACTTTTCTGTACACAATTTATAGGGCAGCGCAACTATTTTCACAATATATGTCATTTCTATGATATATGCTTTAAAATAATCCTTTGACTGTCAAAAAGTAAGACAAGACCATAGTTTGTTTCACATTATTAAATAAAAAAACACAAATGATTAAATATTTGGGTGAAACTGGGTGTTCAACACAAGTATTTCATATTAATAACTCAATAACTCATGAGTCTGGTGATTTTTTACTCTCTTTATACCCAGACAGAAACATGACCTAACGGCATGCTAAGCTTTATTATGAAATAAAATCAGTACAATCAATAATCACACATTTACTCCCTAAATAGGACAGTCTTTCATATTCAATCCCAATGGTTATTTCTTACAGAGTGGAACCTCGGATAACAAGCATAATTTGTTCTCGAAAAATTTTTGTGATCCAAAACACTTACATATATATCAAAGCAAATTTCACCAAAAGAAATAGTGGAAATAGTTTCAAAACATAAAAATATTTGTATAAAAATGATTTACATAAACAATATTTTTTTCAAATATTCATTATAAAGTAAATACATATATAATCGAATTTATTAATTATTCACTAGCAAATTCTCTGCTATCTACTGTCGGCACATTGAAATCTTTTTCTTTTCGTGAGACTTTAACTTCGCTGTAGAAATACACATGCAACCTATGCAATAATACTTGATTTTGCAGAAGCGTGACATTGCATTGTCGCTGAACAGATTCATCGCTCGTACTGCTACAGTCTTACTTGGTCGGTGCCTTTCTATGATATTTCTATGTGTGCATCGCTTGTTTATAAAGTTGAAATTTGTAAAAAAAAAAGTTTGTACTGTGAAACTCTTGCAAACCAAGTTAATCGGAATCCGAAGTTCCACTGTACAAAAATTTTCAAACACAATGTGCATTAGGAAAAAAATATCCGAAAACTTCCCCGTATTATAAACCATTCTAGGAATAGTTTTACAAAAAGGATATCACACACATAATCTCAGAATGCTTCTACAAAAAATAAAAACCGCAAGGTACATTTCACGGGCACCTACAAAGAAGATCGTTTGTGGTCAAAATAATCGGCTGAATTCCGTGTAATTATAATAAAGTTATTTATTTACCAATTATTCTAAAGTTTGATCACATTGTGGCGTACTCTAATATACAAACTTTGTCATTGATGGTTATGCAAACATATTTTCTTTTTTTATGTTTAAGAATATTTTCATTCCAATAATTTCTGTTGGAATTTTTTTATAGAGTGAGACGATTGTTACATTGGAGGTTCTCAACACGGGCTGCTGTTGCTATTGCCTGTTGCAAATTACAAAATGATAATTAAGTAAAATGGAAAATCAGAGGCATTCTGATAGTATGACCTATCTGCATCTATACATAAGATAAGCAATAAAACATGTTCCAGGCTGCTGAATCCAAAAACTTCAAAACTCAAATGGCACACAATATGGCTATCACTTCAGAGCAACAATATACAGGAGGGAGCGCTTCTGTAGTCAGTATGGATGATTTTTGCCTGACTCGGGCGTGGCTCGGACTAGGGCTAGTCCGAGCACGGATACATCCATTCATAGCACATGTCGACACAATGTTTTGTTTATTTGTATAACCACCTTTTCACAGAATTGTTATGAACAAAAATATAGGATATAACCTAAAAAACCATTGAGTTCTGTTATGCCACATAACAAAACGTAGTGGGCGGAGTCGCCGGAGCCGCGGAAGACAGAAAACATGCGTACATACCGAATGGTGGTGCTATATTATGTGAGGACTTGTCTTGTCTCTTTCTCTCTCACGGTTTACGACGTAAAAACCCGAAGAAAGTGATTTATCATAAATTTGTACAGGTTAGGTAAAAATATTTAGCTCTCTCTTCCTATATATGCTTGCTCTGAGGCTATCACCCACTTTCGCCACGCTAAGAAGCTTATCAAAAGCAGGCAATCTAGCTGTCGCACTTTATTTTTTATGATAAATTTTGTGATCCCTAGACACGTCATAACACTTTGTTAGTGTTCAGTTATTTTAGTTAGGTGATAGAAGCAACAATATTATTGAATAGAAAATAAATACAGGGTAGGATCAAAAAGTAGTAGGACTGAATTTCTGTAGCGCGAACCAAGCGGTAGATGGGGGCGGACCACCTGGGCGTGGTAGTGGGGAGCCTTCCAAAGAGACACCTGTGGGCAAGCGGAGAGTAAGCACGTTGATTTCCGTGAACCTCTGTTAAGAAGTCTCGTTGCGATCCAAGATGGAGAAAAATCTCGAGCAGCGCTACACCATCAAATTCTGTGTCAAACTCGGGAAAACCGCGACGGAGACCCTCGGAATGGTTAGACGCCTACGGGGATGCTGCCATGAGCCGCTCAACAGTGTTCGAGTGGCATAAGCTGTTCCGGGAGGGGCGGGAGCTCGTCGAAGACGACCAGCGCCGCCGGTCGCCCGTCAACTTCAACGATTGATGAAAATGTGGCCAAAGTAAAGGCGCTCCTGAACTCCGACCGGCGCATAAACATTTGTGTGATTGTTGACGAGTTAGGAATTTCGTACGGTAGCATCCAAAAAATTATTACCGAGGATTTGGCCATGCAAAAGGTGTGCGCCAAGTTTGTGCCAAGAGTCCTGAGTGATGAACAAAAAGTGCGCTGCTGGTGAGGGAGTTTCTGACCAAGCACAGGGTTGCCACGTTGCTTCACCCCCCCTACAGTCCAGATCTGGCACCGCCGGACTTTTTCCTCTTTCCTCGGCTTAAGCGGGACCTCAAGGGAAACCGATACAGCTCCGTAGAAGACGTCCAAGGGGCCTTGACGGCATCTCTGAAGGGGATTCCGGAAAGCGAGTTCCAGAAGGCGTACGTGCAGTGGGAAACGCGTTATACGCGTTGTGTCGAAACACAAGGGTGCTATTTCAACAACTACTAAGACTTTGTACCGATTAGTTCAATAAAAAAAATTCAGTCCTACTACTTCTTAATCCTACCCTGTAACTATGAACATCCAAATAACACAAACCTTAAAGTGAAAATATTCAGTAATTTAATGTAACTCAAAACGAATACACCACGCCTACACAAGTTTCCTAAATTTAAAAGATGATTTCATGTTATTTGCCTGTTTTTAGACCTATTGGAATGTATGTAGATTTGCTGCATTGAAGAGAGCATAGGTCCTTGCTACCATAAAGATATTTATTTATCAACTAGTTGTTTATCCGTTAAAAATCACGGGATTCAACTTGACTTGCCGAATAAAAAAATATTTGTTGCTTTGATCCACCGATTTAAACTTTAGAATAATGTCAATAACATCAATTAACATCAGTTGTAAATTTGAAAAGTTCACACTTGTACGGTTGTACATACTCACAAAGGAAATTATTTATAACAATAATAATATGCAAATGATACAAATACGGCCTTTCTAAAACCAAAACTGAAAAAATTACGAATCATGCAAAAACATGTCACGCAGCTACAAGGCGCACAGAAAACCAATGCAATGGAGATAACAGAGTCTAAACAATTCACGGAGACTCCAAACACATGCCTTATGATTTACTGCAACTTACATTCTATTAGTGAATAGTTTTGCTACCCGGCTTTGCTCGAGCTTCTTCTCGAGCTTTTAGAAAAAAGCATAAAAAATAATTGAACTATTTTTTTAATGTGAATACTGCACAAGAGTCCAAACTGCTCCCAACTGTTTGGAGCCGATGGGACTATGGCATTCTCATCATCAAGGTAGCGGGGAGGAGTAAGAGTAGAGAAGAGGAAGGTGGGGAAGTACCTGGCTATTCAGATCTGGTCACCAAACATGGCTAAAGCCATATTATGCAACATTTAAATTCTAATTATTAGTCTTCCACCGGGGTGATACTGAGAGTATATAACACTCTGGAATATATACCACAACTATGGGTATAACCTCCATAATTCGTGATGCAAATGATGTTTCTATCTGAAATTAGTTCAATTATAAATTCCAGACAGTAAAGGCTGTGTATATTTCATGATGTCAGAGTTCACCGTTTGAGATCATTTGCTGCTTCCGGAACAAACTAACAGATTTTACGGTTTATAGTAAAGAGATGCTGCAGTATGTTTACATTAATAATTTGGCATTTAAATTTAAGACACATCTTAATTCAGTTAAATTGCGATGTGAACAAAGTTTCATACAAAATATTTGTGAAAACTCATCTAAAAAATTCATTATTATTACATAATGTATAATGCAACAGTAAGAAAATTACTATAATTACAATTATTTTTACATAAGTTCATTGCCCCTAGGAGTAAAGTGAATGTAAAAAGAATTACACTGCAAAATATGTTTACATGCTTTCTCTTTCTCATCGAGATATCAAGATAATCTAGTGCGGTGTTTGTTAGATTTTTATCAGAACATATTCGCGTATAACATTGCGTACGGGGTTTTTCTATACAATTATTGTTATCATGTTTGTTTTGACCGAATTCATTGGTCATATTGCCATTTCATTAAAAAATGTAAAATTAATTTCAACAAAATATTAAATTTTTAAAATAATTGATGGGCGGCCACACTTCACCTGAATTTATGAGAAAAATGGAAAATTTCTAGCATAAAGATAAATACAAGACAAGGAATAAGGATAAAATGAGACATGATTCAGAAAAAAATACATATAAAGTTGCATTAACAGATGAAATTAAATTATAAGACAATACTAAAGTTGAGTTAAGAAGATATGTCATGAATTATTGTAAAGGGATCGACCGCCATAGCACGGGCATGTGTCTAGTCTGGTAGTTAAACTTGTATGTAAAACTATAAACTGAAAAAAGAAATATAAAATATATATTGGATTTTATTATGACATATTTAACTATGTATGTCCAACTTAAAAACAATTTATAAAGAAACCAATGTCTGAATTATGCACTTCCGTAGCCGAGCAGTTAAGATCCTCGGCTGCGAATAAGAATAACATCCTGTAAAAGCTTTTCGTAAGTTTTTACAAAATTTACAAATTTTCAAAATACAAATGCATTCACTTGTTGTCCCCTTTTCATAATAAAAATAAGTAGGTGTGAGCAAGACAAAAGGCTGCTTCTCAGTGACTTTTCTCAAGGATATCCTGAAAAAAATTATTACATTTGCACCAATACACACAGTCTTAAGTATTTGTTGTTTGCATCCACTATTAACTGTACGACCTATGCAATTCTAATCTATTTCTTGTAAAATAATAGTTTTGTGAGAATCCTCAAAGATTAAGTAAATACAAAAAACAAAGAGACAGTTAAAAATACCCCAACAAAATTGATGAATGTTGGATGAAAATATACTTCAACATAAATAAAGTGTTAAAAACAACGAAATAATTCACATATCGATGTTTGAAACATTATTATAACCTCCACATAACATTAAGAATCATTGACAAGACCTTGTCTTTTACAGAAACATCCATATATGCGATTATTTCATACAATTTACAATATTGGCCATTTCAAATGGTCATCTGGTTTTCCCCAGCTAACAACTGGTAGAAGTAGAAAGGAAAGTAGTCACTAACCTGTATATCGAAGACGCAAAAACCCATGTGAATACCAGCCAGCTCTTTCCAATGGTCGTCTAAATCCAAAATACGACACAATTGTTTCCTCTCCAGAAAAGGAATGTCATACACATACACCGATTTCATTGCATTGTTCTTAGCCTCGCTAGCCATTTTAAGCTAAACAAACACAGATTTTTCCTTATATCACGGGAGCCGACACTTTTTCCGTGAACTAGCGACTCCTCGCAATGAACCAAAACAATTTAATGACGGATAGGAAAGTTTGAAGTTTGCAAAGTGGTTGCCGAGTGTCATCTATTTTGACAGATATTCGAAACAGAAATCTGCAACACGCATTTCATTGCGTTATCAAAAAATATCGCTAGATGGTGGTAATGCAGCAAATTTTCCTGTTAAAAATTAAATAAAACAATCATTTCAATAATTACATTATTCTTTTCCTTTCTACAAGATATTTTGTTGTGACTGTGAAATATTATTTATTGATATTCTTTATAACATGACGACCTCGTTGGCTGGACGGTGAGCTCCTTGGCTTTATACACAATGGCAAACCTCTAAAACCAGCGCTGGAAAATGAAACGATTTTTTAAATTATTTGCGACACTGGAAAATCAAAAGCGCGCGAAACTTTATAATATGACGACCTCATTGGCTGGACGGTGAACTCCTTGGATCTACATATAATGGCAGACCTCTAAAACCAGTGCTGGAAAATGAAATGATTTTTTAAAATTATTTGCGACGCTGGAAAAACTTGAGTGAAAAATCAGTTAAATATGAAGTTTTAATCAGTTTTTTTTCTGTGTCAAATGCTCTGACTCTTGTTTGATTCTGAAGACGTTTAGGGAACTTCAGCCATCTAAAATATATGAACCTTTTAGAAGAAGGCCTAACTCAAGCGACACAAGTGTGGGACTTTTTTTTATCTTTTTGTTGCTTCAAGTAACTCAATGTGAGGATTTTTCTTTCTGGCGTCGTTATGGTTATTTCACATACCTATATATAGCCCGGTGGGTAGGACACTTGATGAGTAGCTGGATGGGACACTGCTGATAGTGGATACTCAAAGCGGGTAAATGACTTTTCCCTTTCTAAAAAAATGTTTTTATAGCTTATGTTAAATTTAATATGCACCACGTTCTAGAGAGAAAGACTCTTTGAGTCTCACTCCGGTGAGAGGTGAGAGCAGTGACTAAATTTCTCGAAAGAACATTCCTCAAAGCTAAATTCTGTATTTGTCATTCACTGAGTGAGAAGCCACCATTCAGAATCAAAACATAATTTGAAATGGCAATGGTTTTATGTTTTATGACTAGGTACATCCAGCAAGGTATTTTTCATATCCCCTTTCTCATCCCCCTCCCCACTTTCATCAGACTCAGAACACCCCCAAAGGGGATGGCATAGTTTCACTGGCTTTGGACAGTTGAGCCAAAAGCCACACAGTGAAATGAAACAGCAATGTAATTAAAGTATGCATAATTTTAATAACACTTGTGTAATGGCGATGGTACCATTGTAACCCCTTTTGCCTGTAAAGACAATAACTACAATGTAACCAGGGATAGAATTAATGAGCAGGCGACTTATAACAACATAGTATGCAAAAGCCTGGGAAGCATTACTCCAAATGATCGATGAAGATCGCACAGGAGTCCCAACTGCTCCCAACCGCCTGGAGCCAGCGGAACTATGGCATCCTCGATTGAGTATTTTGTGAGGCTGAAGGTAGCGGGGAGGGAAGACGAAGGTAGGGAAGTACCCGGCTATTCAGATCTGGTCACCAAACACAGCTAAAGCCATTTCAAGCAATATTACAATTCTGAATGGTGGTTTTTTTCACTAGGGCGATACATAAGATTATCTACCACTCCGGAACGTGCTGCAAATAAATGATATTATACTGATTAAATGTGAAATATAGAAAACTTCTTTGTGCACCCTATGATTTTAACCCGATACCTCTGGAGATTCAGAGATGAGTGTTTAAAGCACTCGACCACAGAAGCCTCGGCGCTGCTCCAAATGATTAATGCACTGACATGCGGTTCAACCTTAATCTGGTGCAAAACTAGTGTATTTAAACAACTTAAATAAACTAACCACTATGTATTTTTTAATGAATTACCAAGTGGTTATTTAAAACAGACTAGTTAGTTGGTTCAATGTCCAAAGCATCAGATTCCCAACTAGGCATTTGGGGTTCAATGCTCTGCTAGCCAAGTCCTCTATCATTGCACAAGCAACGTTTCCTGCTTATATATAATTATGCTTTTTAAGTTATCAACTAGTTATTTAAAAAAAACCTGTTAGTTACTGGAATAGTCCAAAGCATCAGGCTCCCACCCGTAGGGCCGGTTTTACGTCATCCCGCTCCCTGTACAGTACGTACCGATTACGACCCCGCCCCACAATTAAAAAAAAATAAGAATCGAAATTCTTACGAAAAAGTGGTTTTATCAACATGATCTTAGTAGCTTTTCCAAGTGACCTGGCGGTAGCTATGACACTCGTTTTTTTTTTAAAGAGAGAATCGCCAAGAGCCCTATACTCTCTGAATCTATTTGATATTCATTAAAACCAACGGCTTTTATCACTTTAAAACACGACCTTGCCTGTCTTTGGCACTGATTGCTTAAATAGTCAAAAGCATCAGGTTCTCAAGTTGGCATTTGGTCCTCGAAGCTTTACTTGGCTAGTCTTATATATAAATATGCTATTTAACTTATTAACTAGTTATTAATAACAACCGGTTCGAACGGTTACAATTGGAATCC